>PVJA010020642.1:35000-36682 GCA_004027025.1 Myocastor coypus | reverse complement strand
TTTGATGGGTTCGGTGGTGGAGCTTGGGCTGGAGGGGTTCAAAAAAAAAAAAGGGGGGTGGCAGGGCAGGGAAAGGGAAGGCAGTCCAAGGATCCTAACCCAGCTGGCGCGCGGGCTCAGCTCCCAGTGGTGGGGTTTGGGCTGGGCTGGAACAGGAAGTTAGTCGCGGGAACGCAGAGGCGGGGCAGAGGGGCGCAGGGGCTTATCCGCGGCGGGTGCGCAGGCTCAGCTCCCAGCGGTGGGGTTTCGGCTGGGCTGGAATAGGCTTGAAAGTACTTTTTAAAATAGGTTAAATAAAACATGACATTTCTGTCATATATCGTTTGGGCTTAAAGCCTATGGTAAGGGATAAGAATCTTTGGCCTCAGCTTTTAAGCTGATCCAGCCACAATAATGTAGTGGATGTTAGTGGGAGAATGGTACCTGGGCACAGACTCATGTCATGAGCAGTGTACTCTTCTCATTACTCTTCCTTTTATTTTTAATTTTTTAATTTTTTTTAAAATTAAAAAAAATTATTTATTATTTTTATTCTTGTTTCAGAACCTTTGTTTGCTTATTCACTCATTTTTATGGCTTGCTCAGCCCGCCCTGAGGGCAGGGCTGGCGCAGCATGTGGTGCTGGGGATCGAACCGCGGTCCCTGAAGCCGCCCAAGCTTCCCTAAGCAGGTGTTTTAGACCACTGAGCCATCCTGCCAGGCCCCTTACTCTTCCTTTTAATGAGGGCAGATAGACTAGAATCTGAAGTTATTAGTTAAACAATTGAGGCTAATATGCATTCAAGGTCTTTTGGCTTAACATTCTAATGCTTTTGTCTATAATAGTATTAAATAAATTCTAAACTTAATATTTTTCAAATAAAAATTGAAATTTAAATCAAGTGTAAACTTGAGATTTCATTTTACTTGTTTTTAGGCATCCATCCATTATTTTTATTGACGAGCTGGATGCACTTTGCCCAAAAAGAGAAGGAGCTCAAAATGAAGTAGAAAAAAGAGTTGTAGCTTCACTCTTAACACTGATGGATGGCATTGGCTCAGTAAGTATAACACTGTTATTAATTCTGTGAAAGAAGAGGTTCTTAGAAATACACATAGCAACAAAGACTACTAAATGTTTCTGGATTGGATAAAATACTACATTGGAACTAGATAAGACATATAATTTGTTTTAAAAGACTACTAATTGCTAGGACAGCTTAATTGACTTTTTCTTCAGCATATAAAATAATTTACCCGATCGATTTCTTTTGTGATAAGTGATGGTAACTTTAAAATTCTGTATTAAATTTTAGGGGATAATAATTTTCAGTATTATTACTCATGTAAAAGTAATCCAGGACTTTGTGCTAGGCAAGTGAAAAAAGGGAATAGGGAAAAATATGTTCATACAAGAGTTAAAAATACCTTTACACTTTTTTTTTTTTTTGTCTTTTTGAGAAAGGGTCTTGCTATGCAGTTGAGGCTGGCCTTGAGCTCACTTTTGTAGCCCAGGCTGGTCTCTAACTCGCACCAATCCTCCTGCCTCAGCCTCCCGAGTGCAGGGATTACAGGCGTGAACCACCATGCCCGGCTAAAGAACTTTTGTTTGTTTATTTATTTATTTTTATGGCCAGCTCAGCCTGCCCTGAGGGCAGGGCTGGTGAAGCATGTGGTGCCCAGGATCGAACCTCGGTCCCTGC
>PVJA010020642.1:0-30000 GCA_004027025.1 Myocastor coypus | reverse complement strand
TCTAAAAAAAAACCCAAAGCAAAACACATCTTTAATCAGACTTTTTCTTTGCCTTTTGATGCACTGTAGAGAGCTCTGGAATTCTCGTTCTCCAGAAATAGCCTGATAAAAGTATAGTAGTTCTAAAATAAAATAGTTTGGAAAATATGGAAATGTAATAATTTCTTTCTAATAACTACATTAGAAAAGAGAAATGAAAGAGATATCAAATAATGCTCCAGGTACTTACCAAGTCTGATTTGGCCTTGTGGGCTTTTTGCATTTGTTGTTCTCCCCTTTTCTACCTACCTGATTGACCTACATAGCTAGTTGGGACTTCCATAGAGTTCTTAGAAAGTGTGTTATAAGACAGACTAATACTGATGGTGAAGTTGACTGCATTGTTTTGATAATTTTTTTTTTTTTTTAATGTATTTGGTATAGGGTTTCACTATGCAGTTTGGACTCAGTGATCCTCCAGTTTTCAGCCTCCCTGGTGCTGGAATTACAGGCACACACTGCCACTCCCAGTTAAGGTGGCTGGCTCAGAGCAACTGGGGGTGTGGCCGACATGGCACATCGTACTGGGGATCGAACCTGGGTACAGGAACCCCTGTGCTTAGTCTGCTGAGCTATCTTGCCAGCCCTAATTTTCATAATGTTTGACTTGAGTTTGAGCTAATTAAAATTTGACTGAGACTGTGACTTGGAAAACTGAAACAAGTACTATAGAATAAGCATAAATGTATTCTACTTTTTAAATATACAGTGGAATCCTCATTCCCTATGCTTTGAGTATATTGAGCTTAGGAAGAAAAAAAATCATTCATGTGGTACATTGAGCTTTTCTATTTTTCAGTTAAAATTGAGGGGGGGCTTTTGGGTTAGCTCAGTGGCGTAAGTGGTTGTGCTGGCAATCCTGGTCAGGCATAGGGGATGGTGGTTCAATCCCCAGACCCACCCTTAGGGCAGCCTCAGACAGCCAAAAATAAAACCCTTCTCAATTAAAATTGAACATTTGTTTAATGCTATATCCCACTTACATTTAGAGGAGTTATTTAGAGGTATTTACAGTACCTGTCAGTCTTGGTGGTGTATTTTACTGGTAATTAAACTCAGGGTTTTTACATAGAGCTAAACCTCCTGTGAAGGCTGGGGGCCTGAAGTGCTATTTTTGTAGGTGAGATCTGCAGGAAAAAGAGTGTACATTAGGCTGACATTGGTTTTAAAAGGCAGGCAGCAGCAGCACAGAGCAGTTGTTTCTGTATTGTTTATTTTTTATGCACTATTACGTATTTATATTTTTGTATGCATGCCTGTGTGGTTATCAAATGTTAAGTTATGGTTATATTAAGTTTGTCCCCATCTGTGTCTGTGCCAGACAAAAACTCAAGACGACTCGAGTTATGAAGCCGTAGCATCTGCCGCATCTTACCGCCTCAGAGATTGGGAGAATGCTTTTTGTGAGCAATCCAGAGAGCTGACCCTGGTGTACAAGACCACTATACGTTTTTTCTTTTTTTTGCAGTACTGGGGATTGATCTCAGGATCCCACACTTGCCAGGCAAGTACTTATTCTACTGAGCTATCTCCCTGGCAAGACCACTATACTATAGGGAATAGCAATACGCTGCCAACCGCATTGTCACCACAACACAGTTTATGGCTGCCTGCACAAGGTGGATCTCTAAGAATTTTATCATTGGCTAAGGGGATCTTGTAAAGCTTGGATGGCAGATGCTTCTGTATCTGTATTTTGTCAGGCTGTTTGTACTTGTGTCTGGTGGTCAACGATAAAAATAATAGCATTTTATAGTAAGAGGGCTCAAGTGCCTCGTTGTGTTGTAGTTAGCAAATCAAGTCATGTGATTTTGGAAAATCACCTTTTTTGAGATATACCGAAAATGAGTCATATCAAAGCCTGTTGTGAAACATTTAGGGCCTGGGCCATATGTTGAGCAGAGGAATTAACCTGAAAGGTTTGGATTCCTACCAATGCAATTTACTTGTTGAATACAAAGCAGGGCTACATCTAGCAAAGTTAGTGGAGCTTTCTTCATCCATCCCAGACATTGTAGAAGACTCCTCAGTTTTTGTGGGGTGGGTGTATCTCCATCAGCATTTCAATGGCCTGGCACTCTGGTTTTGTTGTTGCCAGTCAGTCCTATTTTGCAGGGACTCCAGTGCAATATTTATGGACGGCCAGTCAGCTGTGTTGGTGAGGAGTTTAGTAGACACCCAACAATGGGATTGTTAGTGTACACAGGCAAAATGTGTATCCAGGAGATAGTGCTGTTAATGTGACTTATTCTAGTGGGAAGGAGGACAGGACAGAAAGCAAAACCATTTTAGAGAGATCTTGTCCTTCCACAAGGTTGTAATTCATGATAGGATTGTGGCTGGAATCATCTCACCACACCTGGGTTTTCATTGTTATCATGGGAAGGGTATCAGGAATAAGCCCCCCCCCCCCACCCCAGGGATGGGCCAAGCAGCCATCCCTTTTAGAGTGGTGGCTTTGGCAATAGGTGGAGAGCACACTGAGGCCTTTAAGAACTGTGTTGAAGTCCAGGATTGTATTTCTATAGCTTGTTTTGTTTTGGTCTTCTCTCAGTGCTCTTAAGAAGAAAACCCAGTTTTCCATCAAGGGACCTGTGGGCTAATCCCAGCTTTATTAGTAACAGCCTCTTGGACATAGTAGTTTTAATGCAGGGAGGATTAAAGCCCCATGTATTATCTTAGTGCTTTGTGGGGCAGATACATGGAAGGACTTAAGTTGGGGGCTAGTTACTAAGCAGTTGTATCACCGGAGGTAAGACCCACACCAGAACTTCAGTGCCAAATAGATCAGCTTGTTTTTGAGGATCTTTTTGTAGCTTTTTTTTTTTTTTTTATGCCTTTAGGATAGGGGATACAGGGTCTGCAGGGTTTCACTATATAGATCTGACTCATAGTCATTCTCCTGTTTTTAGCCTCCCAAAGTGCTGGGATTACAGGTATGCACCACCATACCCAGTGTCAATCACTGTTTCAGCGAGCTGCTGCCCTCTGCTGAAGCAGGTGCTTTAGTCCACTGAGCTATCAGGTT
Organism: Myocastor coypus; assembly: GCA_004027025.1. Taxonomy (NCBI): domain Eukaryota; kingdom Metazoa; phylum Chordata; class Mammalia; order Rodentia; family Myocastoridae; genus Myocastor; species Myocastor coypus. The sequence continues at coordinate 26,933 of PVJA010020642.1, read as the reverse complement.
GCCTAGCTTTCAATGGTAACATCAGTCTGCAGGCTGATAAGGGCACGTGTAGGTGTTGCCTGACACCATTGCCTCTGCTCCATTGTTTTGCTTGTGTTCCTATGAAATGGGTTTTCTGGTCAAATGTATTTGTAGTGACAACCTATGTGTAGTTTTTAACCATTGTAATGTCTTCATGGGATAGGCCTTGTCAGCAGAGGAAACAGAGCAGGCAAAACATAGTCCATGTGCAGACCCAACCCTCTTTAGAGTATCTTTACTGTCTTTTTGTCTGATCTCACAGGCACGTAAAGCAGCATATATACTGATGTCAGCTGTTTTTCAGTCAGGTAATATTGGCTTTTGCTTTTTTCCATAATGACCAAATCCAACAGAGTATTTTTTTTTCCCTTGTTTTTGTTATAGGGCCCAGGCAAACCTATCATATTTTATATTCACTGTTAGGGTAAATGGTAGGGAATGGTCAACTACACAGAGGCCTTGTTACTGTGTGATTATCCTCTTTAAGTTCTGAAAAGCAGCTTCCTCTGTCTGTCCAGTCCTCTCTGGTCATCTGGTATGAGGGGTGCAGCAGGTTAGCTAGAAGCAGTATGAATGTCCACCAGAAACTTAGCAACTGTGTATATATCTATAATTAGTATATTGATGGGGGTGTTGGGTATGTATGCCTGGATCTAACTAATTATAGCATTGGGGATTACTTTTGCCTTACTTGACCAAAAATAATCCAAGAATTTGACTGACAAGTTAGGTCCCTGGACCTTACCTTTGCTTATAGTCTATTCCCAGGCCAATGTGTGTGGTGGCTTTTAAATCTGAAGGGCAATCAGAGTTTAACATAATAGCATCAATATAATAAAACAGCGATACAGAGTGTGCCTTGGGCTGGTTATACTGTCTTCCTGGGTTAGGTTTTCATGTGGAACACATGATCCTGCAGCAGTGCATATAGTAGTGTCTGTTTCTCCAGTGCTGTTGCAGCCCACTTTTCATCTAGCTATAGGCCAGCACTTAGTGCCAAGCTGTCCTCCTCCATAGCCCATAACCTGTGGTCAGCTCCTGCTCCTGATGTGTTCGGTTGCCCATCACCTTATGTGTGTGTATATCCTTCCTTGGAGCCTTACTGGGTGAGACAGCCTGGTACAACTGTTTTTGTAGCATGACATTTATTTGGGCCAGGCTCACTCTTTTTGTTATTCCTGCCCCAGGAGGGAGGAAGGTGCTTTACAGCTCTTGGTTCTGTTTTGTATCGGGAGGTTCTGCCATGCCTCCTTGCATATCTACCTTCTATGCCGCTGCCCAGAAGGGCATGGGCTGGTCCTCTTTTCAGATGGAGGGTGAGTATATGGGAGTCTTGTCCTTGTAGAGGGTCGATGGGGTGGGTGGGTTAGGTCTCACAGAGGTGACTCCTCTGTCTGTGGGAGTGTGCCTTGTTGTTTGAGGGCAGTGGTAGCAGGGCTTAATAGTATGTGACCCCTAGCTTTTGCTAGTAGGAGGCCTGTTCTTTCTGAAGCTGCTTCTGCTTGTCTGTACTCTGTGGAACTATCCCCTGCATCTCCAGTTTTTTAGTCTCCGGCCATTTCCACAGCCCTGAATCTGTGAGGATTGTCCTCCAGGCTTTTTGCCTTTGCTTTTTGGTTCACGGCAGCCATGTCTGTGCTGGTTGCCCAGGAGCTGCAGAACTTGGTGGAAGAGGCTGTGGTTTTTATGCTTTTTTTTTTTTTTTTTTTTGGTCTTTTTGAGACAGGGTCTTACTGTGCAGTTCAGGCTGGCCTTGAGCTCATTTTTGTAGCCCAGGCTGGTCTCGAACTCACACTGATCCTCCTGCCTCAGCCTCCCAAGTGCTGGGATTACAGGCGTGCGCCACCACACCTGGCTCTTATGCTTTTCTTGTGAAAAAAAATTTTTTTTAAATGTATTTAGTACAGGGTCTATAGGGTCTCACTATATAGATCTGAATTGTAGTGGTCCTCCTGTTTTTGGCCTCCTAAGTGCCGGGATTATAGGCTTGTGCCACCATACCCAGTCTCTGTTGCCATCTCTGTAGGGCCAGCATGGCATGCCAGGGATTGAATCCCAGGTCTGCCTAAGCAGCTCTGTCTGGCCCTCTTGTGAGTTTTGCTGGTCCTGCTTGTTCAGGGGCTTCAGGTGATTCATGGCCAAATTGGTGAACCACTCCTCCAGCCAGTGTCTGCTGTTGCTCCTGAAACTCCAGGGGCTGGGGGTTCCATAGCAAGGTACTCTGCTCAGGACTTATACTGTGAGAGGAGACAGTGCTTCCTAAACCTTGTAGCATGACCTCCACAGCAACCAGCTGCTGCATCAAGGTCGCTTTTAACCCAATAGCTGGTGCTGTTGTCCCATGTGTGGAAAAAAGGTAAAGAACGCCAAGCCATCCATCCTGTCCTCTTACAGTGGGAGAGAGAGATATGTATGTGTGTTGTTTCTAAAACTTTCAGAACACCCCCAGGTTTATTTTGTTTTGTTTTATTTTATTTTTTGTCTTTTTGAGACAGTCTTGAGGTACAGTTCAGGCTGGCCTTGAGCTCACTTTGGTAGCTCAAGCTGGTCTCGAACTCACATCAGTCCTCCTGTCTCAGCCTCCCAAGTGCTGAGATTACAGGTGTGAGGCACCATGCCCGGCTCACACCCCCAGGTTTTAAATGGACCACTTCCTAGTCTTCTAAGGCCTTCCAGGCCTCAAAAAAAGTGGCTATAGATAACCAAGGCGGAAGGGTGGGGGCTGTCAATGTCATGCATGTCAACACTTCCCTTGGGGGTCTTTTCCTCTCCAACTGGTGCTGTTTCTACAGCCACCAGGGAGTGAGCACTGTCTTCCTCCTGCCCACTGTACGAGTTGTTAAAGCTGGAGGCTTGGTGTAATATGTTTTTCAGGTGAGATTCCCATGGAAAAGGATGCACTTAGGGCAGACATCAGTTCAGAAGGCAGGCAGCAGATGCAAAGAGCTGCTGCATCTATATTATTTCTTATATATGCCAGTATCACCTATTTGTTTTTTTATGTGCACATGTGTGGTTATCAAGAGCTAAGATATGGTTATATAAATTAGTCCCACTCTGTGCCTATGCTAGACAGCAGGGGTTCACATCCTTATATGTCCTCAGATGGCCTGAGTTTTGAAGCCAAATCCCCTTCCCTTAGATCCCTTAATATTATACTTTTTAATATGGTCTTTTTTTTTTTTCCCTCCACGGTACCCAGGATTCAACTGAGGACCTTGCACTTGCCAGGCAAGCACTTATTCTACTGAGCTGTCTCACCAACCCCTTTAAGATGGGGTCTTGCTGAGTCATTAAGTTGCTCAGGCTGGATTTGAATTTTCAGTCTTCCTTCTTCAGTCTCCCAGAGTGCTGGGATTATAGGCACTTACTAGTCTTTTAAAATACCTACATATGCAAGTTCGAACTTAATTTTGTAACATAGTAATCTTCCTTAAGCAATTGGAAACAATCACAGTTATGTTGACTTTAGAATTAAAAATACGAAGTTAGAAACTTTAAAAAAAAATCATAGTATTGTATTTGGAGGCAGTATTAACGACTTCTGGTGCATAATAGGTGCACAGTAAGAATTTGATCAATTGAACAAGAGTAATCTGAGAAATATGGGTGAAATTTAAGAGAATATTATTAATCTACTCCCTTATGGGAGGTGAAAAGAGTTTATTAGCCTCTGAGTTGAGTTGGCTTGGGGTTAAACATTTGATAAGAGTCATCTTTTTTTCCCCTTTGTTGCCTTTTGAAATTTGTTGAAAAAATAATACTGAGGGGGCCCGGCGGGATGGCTCAGTGGTCTAAAGCGCCTGCTTGGGAAAGCTTGGGCGGCTGCAGGGACCGCGGTTCGATCCCCGGCACCACATGCTGCGCCAGCCCTGCCGTCAAGGCTGAGCCGGCCATAAAAATAAGTGAATAAACAAAAAAATGTTCTGAAACAAGAAAAAATAAATAAAATAAAATTTAAAAAAATTCTTTAAAAAAAAAGAAAAAATAATACTGAATGATTATTGCTACTTTTACAAATAGCAGAAAATGTTATGTGTGTTATTTTAGAAATGTAGGACAGCAAGGTTGCCTTAAATTGTTTTCCTAAACATTTGCAGTCTATTTTTGCTTTCCCACTGACAGATTTCTCAGCGTTAGTTTCCTTGTAGATTTGAACTACATTTAGTTTAAAACAAGCGCTATTCAGGATCCATTTTCATTGTTTGTGTGTTATGTTTACTAGAATGCTTGTGAATGCCCGTTGGCATGTGTGGATACTTAAGGGACCTAGATCAGATGTGTGAGTTGGGCAATAATAGAATCTATCACCAGGAGATATGTTTCTGATTATGTAAATTAAATCTCGTTCTAGTACTTATTCTTAGCCATAAGCAAGATTTTTTTCACATGTTCTTAATTCAGGACTGATGACTTTGAGTACATTCTCAGACTTTATCATGTATCACAGTGGTTCTCAACCTTTCTAATGCTATGACCCCACAATACAGTTCCTCACATTGTGGTGACCCCAAATGAAAAAATAATTTTGGTGGCTACTTCAAAACTGTAATTTTGATACAGTTATGATTTGGAATGTAAATACCTGATATGCATTATGTATTCTCATTGCTACAAATCAAACATAATTTAAACATAGTGATTAATCACAAAACAATGTCTAATTATGTTGAGAAATATTTATTACTAATTCCAATAAATAACATTTCAACATGATATAGCATGGGTTTAAATAAGTATTTTCCAATGGCTTTAGGCAACCCCTGTGTTTTGGTCGTTTGACCCCCACCGGGGTCAAGACCCACAGGTTGAGAATCCCTGCATTGTATCAGAATCAGCTGTAGAACTTGCTTAAGCTGGACAGCTAGACTCTGTCCTCAGAAGGTTTGAGAATCTTTACAAGTTCCTGGTAGTGCTCATGACACTGGCCTGGTCCTGATATCAGTGCATTGATTCTCAAGAGTCATTGTATATCATGTTTACTGGGAAGCAACACACACACACACACACACACACACACACACACACGCGCGCATATTCATCTTAGACATTTCCATCTTACATTTTGTGTAGTAAGGCAGATGGGGAACTGAAACTAGGATTTACGCTTCCCAGGCGATTTGCAGTAGCCAATCTTTCATTTGCTTGTGAACAAGAATTTCAGTCACTGATATATGTGAATGGTTCTTTAACTTAAACATGTGTAAGAATGGCTTGTAGAATTTATTGAAATATAGATCTGGGTTCTATCCCACTAATTCTTTAGGTCTAGGAGAGCCCAAGAATTTGCATTTCTAACAAGTTTATAGGTGATGTTAGTGCTGTGGATCCAGGACTACACTCTGAGAATATGAGTCATCTAGATAAATCAACTATTTGGGATGCTTGGGGATATTGAAGACTGGTTCTATAGTATTTGTACTGAGCCACATCTCCAGCTGTGAGACAGACTCTTGCTGAGTCACCAAGTTTCTCAGGTTGAGCCTAAACTTGCAATCCTGCCTCAGTCTCCCAAAGCACCGGGATTACAGGTGTGTTGCAAACCATCATGCCTGGCTTAAGTATTCAATTTTTGAAGATTTTCTGGAACTGATTTAAGTAATAGGATTAGATGTAGGTAATATAATTTCTTTTTTTCTTTTTAGGGAAGTGTCTACAGGGTGTTCAGGATCTCACTAATCAGACTAGTAGTGATCCACCTATTTTATCCCCCCAGAGCTAGGATTATAGGTACGACCACCATGCCCAGTCTCAGTTGCCGTCTCAGCATGCCCGGGGGAGGGTGAGGCTGGCACAGCAGGTCTGGGGATTGAACTCCTGTCCCTTGCACCTGCTTGCAGGTGCTTTAATCTGCTGAGCTATTTGGCTGGCCCTTCTAATAATCTGGAATTATTTTCTGAGTTTTTATGTGATAGCAGTGTACTATTTCTGACTGTATCATATAACTCACTCAAGGGGAATATCAGTTTTTGAGGATGTCTTACAGAAAATAATAATCTGAATACAACTTGAAAATGGGTAATAATCTGAAATACAGAAAAGCCATAAGTAAGGAAACACTTAAGAATTAGCATTGAATAATAAATATAAAAATACAGGCATATTTTTTGTGTTTTTTTTTTTTTTTTTTTTTTTTTTTTTTTTTTTTTTTTTTTTGTTTCAGAACCTTTGTTTGTTTATTCACTCATTTTTATGGCCGGTTCAGCCCACCCCGAGGGCAGGGCTGGCGCAGCATGTAGCGCTGGGGATCGAACCGCGGTCCCTGAAGCTGCCCAAGCTTTCCCAAGCAGGCGCTTTAGACCACTGAGCCATCCTGCTGGGCCCCTACAGGCGTATTTTTGTTAGAGTACTTTGTTGCTTATGATTTGTGGACTGTGCGATTTTTGCATGTTGTCTCCCTGGTTTCTCCTTTTGTTGAACTGTTACCAAGTGGAGGAAGTGCCACCCTTACAGAAGTTGTGTGCAGATATCAGGTAATCCACATGAGTGGAAATAACTCAGAATTTCTTAAAATATAGAGAAGTAGTTTCTTTGATTGTTTATTTACCTAAATGGTTCTCGTTAGTGGGATGCCTTTAATATGTGTGTAGATTGTCCATGCTTTTTCAGTCTATTTTCTAATTTCTGGAATGAAACTGCATTGTGTGCATTGTGCTCAAGTTTTCCACTCTCTTACTGAAGTATTTTACATATTTTCTATATTGTTTTAACTTTGCTCCCATAATGAATATAAAAGTTGAAAAAAATTGATAAATGTTGCTTTCATGATTGAATCTCCTGTTATATGATTAGATAAATGCTTACTATTGATGGTTATGTGTGAAGCTTATTTTCAGGTAATGTTTTCTTTCTTTCTTTCTTTCTTTCTTTCTTTCTTTCTTTCTTTCTTTCTTTCTTCCTTTCTTTCTTTCTTTCCTTCCTTCTCTCTTGCTTTCTTTCTTTCATGGGGCTGGGGCTGGTGTAGCATGTGGTGCCAGGGATAAAGCAGGCGCTTTAGGCTACTGAGCCATCTTCATGGACCATGTTTTCCTCCTAATTAACTTTTTTTTTTTTTTTTTGTCTTTTTGAGACAGGGTCTCGCTATGCAGTTGAGGCTGGCTTTGAGCTCACTTTTGTAGCCCATGCTGGTCTCGAACTTGCACCGAGCCTCCTGCCTCAGCCTCCCAAGTGCTGGGATTACAGGCCTGTGCCACCACACCCGGCGGTATCCTAATTAACTTTTGAGTGAGGGGGTAGTTTGATATGCCACGATTTTTTCCAAGACTTTATGTTTTACAGCTCACCTTTTTAAGCAAAGAGGATGTATTTTGAAATGTTTTATCTCAAGTGGACAAGCTGTTTACAAGCTGGACTCTAGCACATCTTGACATTTAATGTCTAAGTTTGTATTTCTTTGGAGGTTAGGCTTTTCTAATTAATTAGTTGCATACCCTTTTATTAATTCCCTCAAAATTTATAATGTTTAAATTAATAACATATATAAGCGCACTGGACTTTTTTTTTGAGAACATGAAATATTAATTATGTAGCAGTGACACGAGTTGTATAAACTCTGTTGAATGTTAGAAGATGCTTAGCAACAATGTTTTCCAAATACAGGGATTTATTATAAACTTGTCCTTCTAAGGCTGCCTGTGCCATTTCAAGAGAGTGAATATAAATAGAGCTTGGTTTCTTCAAGAAGTGGACTCAGTCATTTTGTTTATAGAGAGAGGAAGTATTTGCTTCACATCTGTAAGAATTTATCTTTAGCCAAAAAAAAAAAAAAAAAAAAAAAAAAAAGAATTTAGCATTCTTGTTGATTATATATCATTTCAACATGTTCATACCAAATATTTGGGCCTTGATAAGACAGCATCACAGCAGAAAGAAGTAAAAATCTTAAATGATTTTGTCATTATAACACTTATGTTGATCTAGTAACAATACTGAATTTAATTGCTATTTTTTTTTTTTTGAGATGGAAAATTTTATCAGTCATGTCCAGACCTAGGATATTTATAGTTTATTAGTCCTCCCTATCATCCTTGTAAGATTATTTTAATAAGAATTAATGGAACATCTATTATATACCTAAGAGAAACTCTTATGAAAGATTCCCAAACATTCCCCACTATTTTGTGAATTCTGATGGTGTTGTTTTCTTTTTTTTTTTTTAATAGCCAACAACATTAATTTTATTTGCATTTATTTTATAATTAATTTATTTCCGTGCCATAAGTTTTTGTTTCTTCAGTTTCTTCTGGGATATCTTTTTCTTATGTGCAACCTCCTCCTCTGGCTTAGGAACAATTTGTTCCTTTTCAGTAAGGATCGCTTCAATATGGCAGGGGGAGCTCATGTATGGGTTAATCCGACCATGAGCTCTGTAAGTACGGTGGCGCATCTTGGGTGCTTTGTTCACCTGGATATGTTCAATAACCAGAGAATCTACATCTAAACCCTTAAGTTCAGCATTACTTTCTGCATTTTTAAGCATGTGCAGCAAAAATTCAGCACTCTTTCTGGGCCACCGACCCTGTGTCCAGCCCCACTGTTTGGCCTGGGCACACCTACCAACTCCACCATTGTAACGTTGGAATGGCACACACTGCTTCTTTAATGTGACATCCTTCAGATACTTGGTGGCCTTTCGGATATGCATACCCTTGATGGCCTGGGCAGTTTCACGTGTATTCTTAAAATGAATGCGAAGATTTGAGCCTCTTGATTTGCATGATTTTGTGGGGTTTTCTGGGTCGAGAGAGTAGCGAACCATTTTCACAGGACATCACAGGCCGCTTACAGGAAGAGCGGTGTTGTTTTCTAAGATCCTATTAAATTATTGATTGGGTAAAAATTCAGTGTCTAGGCTGGTGAGATAGCTCAGCGTTCTAAATCACCTGATTAGACAAGCTTAGGCAGGCACAGGGGACCTGGGTTTGATCCCAGCACCACATGTCAGGCAGCCGTGCCCTCAGTGCAGGCTGAGGGGGAGGCCAGAAAAATTCATTGTCTTCAAGTAGTTATCCCTATATTTTATGCAGTATTTTTGATCCTGTTGTAGACATTAGGGGAATCTGATGGAATCCTCTGCCTACCTGGATTAGTGAGTTTTGTTAAGTTTCAGTCAGCGTAAGGTCTTTTTCATCAATAGGAATGTTCTGTTATCTAAAAATAGATAAATGTTATGAAGTATTCTTGATTATCCCATTATAAGTGATAGCAGGGAAATCTGAAAGAATCTTCGACATAGCTAGAATATTGATTTTTGTTGAATGTGGATCAGTAAAAGATTTTGTGCATCAATAATAACCATTAGGGACTGGGGATTTGGATGAGCAGTAGAATGCTTGCCTAGCAAGCTAGAAGTCCTGGGTTTGGTCCTTGGCACTAAAAACAAAAACCTCCCTGAAAACATTTCAACCACAACAGTACAATAAAATAAGAAATAAAAGACCAAAAATAATAACTTTAAGGCTAAAAATAGACATGGCTGGTTTGGTGTGTGGCAGGGTAAACTTCCTGGCAGATTGTTTTACTCAATTTGGGAACTGTTATGTTACATAGGCAAATTAGTTTCCTCCATTCCCACCAGACTCATCACACATGTGGGTTCATTGTAGGTCTGCAGTACAACAACAGAAACAGAAATGCAAATTAAATGAATGTATCTGTCACAATTGCTATTCTGAATGTATTTTATAAAGGGCCATATATTCTGGCTAGAAAAATAAGCAGTAATTATGCATCAAACTATAAGAGGATGAATTTTTTCCAATTTTGTAGTTCTGAAAGAGTGATGAATATTATGTTTGTGATATTGCATAAATATTATGGTTATGTATGAGCTAAGAGTTTCCTTTTAATTTTTGGTCAGCAAAATGGGTATTTTAATATTTCTTTTATGCTAATTTGAAATCACTAAAGTTAAATTCTTTGTTTCAGAAAAATAGGTAGTTTGATTCTGTTTAAATTCTTACTGACAAAAAAAATTCTAACAGACATACACCATTTAATTTGTTAGTGGAAAATTTTCTGAGTTGTTTTGTTAAGACTATAAAAGTGTAGAACTTGAGGAAGATTTTTTCTAATTAAAATAATCACAAAGGGGCCTGGCGGGATGGCTGGGGCCTGGCGGGATGGCTCAGTGGTCTAAAGCGCCTGCTTGGGAAAGCTTGGGCAGCTTCAGAGACCGCGGTTCGGTCCCCGGCACCACATGCTGCGCCAGCCCTGCCCTTGGGGCGGGCTGAGCTGGCCATAAAAATGAGTGAATAAACAAACAAAGGTTCTGAAACAAGAATAAAAATAATACATAAAAAAAATTAAAATAATCACAAAAATAAAGCCAGCCAATCTAAATAAGAGTTATTTCTATGAGTTATTCTTATTTTCCTAGCAAATTCTCCTTTTTAGAATTTGACCTTTGAAAAACTAATATATATATATATATATATATATGTGTGTATGTATATATATGTGTGTATATATATATGTGTGTGTATATGTATACATATATGTGTGTATATATATATATATATATATATATATATATATTTAATCTGCTTGCTTGTTACAGCTGCACTTTAAGCTACCATCAGTATGGACTTTCGCAATATAATGATACCACAGTTCAGAAATTTAATAATTTTCCATAATTTTAGTCAAAAACCAAGTTGGACAAGACTTAGTCAAATTTAGTAATTAGGTTTAATGTTAGCTTTATGAGGAAATTTCATTTGATTTTCATTCACTTCAGTTTATGACCAGAATCATGGAAAGAATTAGGTTTGTGAGCCCAAGTACCACTACAATTTCTTCTTAACTATTTTTTTTCCACCTGTCATCACTTTTTATTTTCTACATTGTCTTAGTTACAGGATTTTGAATTGCAATTTGTAGATGTTATGGTTTGTGTATAGGTATCCCCCTCAAAGCCTCATGAAGTCACTGAGTGGCTTTTGGAGTTGGTGATTGATTATTGTGGATGTGGATGCTGCTGCTCCTGCCCAGGCAGGTAATTTCATTACAGTATAAGGAGAGGAGAGAGGCTAACTAGCTGCCTGAACTGCTGCCACTCCCTTTTGCTGTAGCTCTTTGTCCCCACGATAGGTTGCTCTTTGCCATGTGCTGCCTGTCTTGGAGTTGGCTGAGTAAGGACTGAAACCTCCAGTAACAGTGAGCTAAATAAACCTTTCCTTTCTTTATTTTGAGTGTTGGGTATTTGTCCCAGCAGTGATAGAAGAGTAACTGAGACAGCAGAAATGATAGATGTGGGTTAGAAATATGGACTTGGGACTCATCTGCAGTTATGAATGAAGGAGCAAGGTATTCATTCATCAATTTAGTGAACCAAGCTCTGTACTAGGTGTCAGAACTATCATGAGGAGAGATAGATTTGATATTTCTCTTCATGGAGTTCAAAATGCCAAGGCAAATCTAGCATTTTAAAAGGTTGGATAGTATACAGCTAGTTGGATATAGCTTACAGCTAGTTGGATAGTACATGAATGACAGTTTAGGAATGCTATTGAAGATAGACAGTTTAGGAATGCTATTGAAGATAGACAATGGGTTGAGGAATACCACTTTTTAGTGGTAGGGCTTGATAAAACAGATACGATATAGGACACTGATCAGGGGCTGCAGAATGGGAAGAGATCCCAAAGAAAAGGGGTGACTAAAATAAAAGGAAGGAAGCTTTTTAGAGAGGAAATAATGTAATATTATCATTAATTGCATATTTGGCAGTTTGTTTTGCTTTGCTTATCATCTTGTTTGTGCTTAGAGTTGAGGGACTATAAAACTCATTTACTAAATTTGTGATACTTTGAGGAAAGTACATTTTAAAAGGGACACCTAGATTTTTGTTATACTTTCTTTTTAAAAAATATTTATTTACTAGGTACAGGGTCTTGCTATGCAGCACATAGTGATTCTCCTGTCTCAGCCTTCCCAGTGCTAGGATTATAAGTGTGCATCACTACACCCAATTTTGGTGATCTACATGTTATTTCCAGGTTCCAGGTGTTGCAGGGCATGGGTAGGAGAAAACCTGGGTCCTTGTGCTCGCCAGGCAGGTGCTTAGACTGCCGAGCTATCTCCCCAGCCCCTTTTGTTGTACTTTCCTTCAGTCTTCATATGCATGAGTAAATATATTGCTAGGAAATTTTATGTTTGACTTTTCAATTCAAATGTTGTATCTTGGTGTCCAGGCTATAAGTTACTTTTTAAATGTAATTTATTCCTCTGATTAGTTTAAATGCATTGTTCACTGGTTTCTTTTCTTTTCTTTTCTTTTTTTTTTTTTTGTCTTTTTTGAGACAGGGTCTCACTATGCAGTTCAGACTGGCCTTGAGCTCACTTTTGCAGCCCAGGCAGGTCTCGAACTTGCGTCAATCTTCCTGCCTCAGCCTCCTGAGTGCTGGGATTACAGGCGTGAGCCACCACGCCCGGCTGTTCACTGGTTTCTAATGAAGAGACTTCATTACCATCTCAGAAATAACATTTAGTAATCATTGAGTAAAATTGTTGAATTGTATTGGTGTGGCAAGATAATTTATTATGGTTTGTGTGGATGTCTTCCCAAAGCTTTGGTCATGTGGGCAGACTTTTGGAGTCAGTGGAATGTAGTGTTTGTGATTGATTTATGGGCTAGTGTTTGTAGTTGCTGGTGTGAGGGGTAAATCTGGCCTAGGGTGGGTAACCTGCATACAATATAAGGGAGGAAAGATGCTTTCTCTCTTTCTCCTGTTGCTCTTGGTATCTTCTACTACCATGAATGGTTGACCTTTTGCTGTACTACTTTGCCTTGGAACCACCAGATATTTATGGACTGAAACCTCTACAAACTGAGCTAAGTAAAATTTTAGTGTCAGGTATTTTGTCTCAGCAACCAGAATAGTAATTAAGATATATCTGTTGATTGTACCTGGTTCAAATGGGTTTGAAGAATGTGAGTTCAGAATAACTACTCTTGTCCAGAAGTTCTTATATCTGATTATTAATGTGGAGCTTGAGGTGGAATAAGTCAGACACTGAAAAAAATGTGTTGACATTAGGCTTGCCTGAGGTATTTTCCCTTTTCAACATTAATTATGCCTTGTTTTCCATTCTCAAAACTCAAAAATATTGAAAAATAAAATAATGAAAATATAGTGACATTGCTTGATTAGCCATACCTGTGTTGATTTCAAAGTTACATTTTTTACAAATAGAAGCATTGCTTTTGTATTGCTTATATTTAAAAAAAAATTAATGTTAAACATACTGAAGAAATAATGCAGATAGCTTGCTGTAAGCTGTTTTCATCGATACTGTATATATTTCCTATCTGCATCTTAATCCAAATGTATATATTTTAAAATTTCAATTTGTTGAGTAAATCTCAGCAGGGCTTTATTAATAATGATTCATGGAGAAGAATTTAAAGTTATTTAAATTAATTTTTTTCTTTTAAATATTTAGTACAGGGTCTGCAGGGTTTCACTGCACAGGTCAGACTCTTAGTGATCCACCTGTGTTCAGCCTCCCAAGAGCTGGGTGGAGCTGGCATGATATACCAGGAATAGAATCCCAGTCCTATGTAGGTGCTTTAATCTCCTGTGTTATCCAGCTGGGCCAAAGAAATATGTTTTAATCATTTAGTAAATGAGATAACTATGGCTCAGGGGGCTAAGTTATATTTAATGTCACAGTTGGCATAGTGGCAGAAGTAGACCCAGAAGGTTGGTTGCATTAACATAATAGCTACTGTGACTTTTAAGTTTTGCAACCTCTGATAATGCCTGCTAGGCTTTAGGTCTAAAATGTCTCCCAAAGGCCCACGTCTGGAAGGTGATTGTATCATGGGGACATTATGATTATCAGTGGCTGAGGCTGTGACCTGAGTGGTGTATTCTTATCCCTGGCTTCTCCTTGCTTTGCTTTCTTGTTGCCATGGTGTTAGCAGTGTTGTTTACCATGTCCTTTCATCACTGCTGTTCTGTCTTGGAGCCAACTAAAGATGGATTGAATCCTCTGAAAACCATGAGCCAGAATATACTTCTCTTGTAAGTTGAGGTAGTTGGGTGATTTTGTCCAGTAGTTAGAAAGCTCATAAAGAAATTGGAATTAGAAGTAAGGTCATTTCTGTAACTATACCTGACCATATATTTCAGAAGTTTGTGGAGCTTACTTGGAAGACTTTGGAAAAGCTTGGAATAGCAGCTTAGCAATGCCTTAGATTGCTCTAAGAAGAGCATGATGGGTGACGCAGGTTGGAGTATTTATTTATTTATTTATTTGTTTGTGGTACTGGGGATTGAACTTGGGATCTTTGCTTGCCAATAGGCGCTTAAGCTTCTAAGCTATACCCCCAACTCCAGGTTGGAGCTCAGAATAGTGTGCTGGTAGGAATGTAAGGGCCAGGCTGAATTTGAGTTGAGAGCGAGGACTCTTGGAAATTTGGCTAGAGACAGTGCATTCTAGCAAGGAATTGTGTACATTTTGCCCATGTCCTGAGACTTTGCAGGAAGGTGAGGTTAAGGGCAATAGACTAATCTGGTAGAGGAAAGTTCAAGACAGTCCATTGTACAGGCTGTGTGCAGGCTGTGACATGAATACCACTAGCTGCTATTAGTCAGAGCTACAGTGAGAATCAGAACAAAAAGCAGATATAACATTTTTCTAGTTTTGGCAGAAAGGAAGTGCCTGCAAAGTTGGGGCAGATGAGACCATGGTTGCTAAAAAGATTGATACTAAAAAAAAGGCCAGGACTTTGCATCAGGACAATAGAGAGATGACTTGAAAGGCTGTCAGGAATCAGCAGGATCTCACGCATCCGAGGCTCAGAGATGGAAAACTATAAACCTTTCATTTGAGAAGAGAGCCCCTGAGCCCTGGCTCAGAAAAGAACTCCTAGGGAATTGATTTCCTATGATTTGTTTCAACATGCTTATTCATCCAGTCAGAGGCCCGTGTAATCATGATTCAGGAGCTCTCATGGTTTGGGGTTTTTGCAAGGGGGACAATATAAATACAGGACACATTTTATAATGTTTGTTTATAAGGGATCACCCAAAGAATCATATACAAAAAGTGCAGGAAGTCTTTCCACACACTAAAGACAAAAAGAATCCAGCGGAAGGTCTGTATCCTATACTTGCATGAGTCTAGCTGAAAACCAGAGACCTAGAGCCCATGACAAAGTCTCATGCAGGACTGCTTCACAGATACACACTGGCAAGGCCCAAGGTCAGTGGTGTAAGCTAGAAAGTCTGCTGGTGGGATGAGGGATCTCAACTGGAGTCAGGAAGCAAGGCTTAGGTAAGCACCAGAGCTCTCCCAAAGATATCATAGCCATCCTCAGTGACAGTAAGGTCCTGAGCTCCTCCAGTGATGGAAAAGCTGAGTTCCCCTCAGGAAAGCCAACATGACAAGCATCTCCATGAGCCTGAGCAGTGCACCATCTTTCCTTCTGGAGTCAGGAAGTGATGCTCAGGATGAGGACCAGAGTGTCCCCAAAAGGAACTGTAGCCATCATCAGTGATAACAAGGATCTGAGTTCCTTCTTGAACAAGAACAGCCTGGTTTATCAGGAAAACCAGCATGACAAAGTCACTAAGCAGACCAGGAGAATCAGTGGCTTCCAACAGTTTCTCCAAACAGCATCCCTAGTAGCGTTCCATCAGTTTCTCTTGTTCTGTGTTTTATGTTGCTGGCAACAATCTTCAGGTGGGCCTCCCACACTTAGTGCCACACTAGTTCAATTCAACTGGGTATGGTAAGTTGACCACCAGTTATAAATACACTTCAGGAGCCATACTATTGTGTGAGCTTGTGGCAGACTCTGGTGGCATCATCCAAATAGTATGCAAGAGTTTTTTGGTTTGGGCTTAGGGAGACTTCTACGCAGATGTCCAAGGAAAGTCTAGGAGGTCAGGCAGTGTATTTCTGAGGAGGAAATACTTGAAACTATCAAAGTCAAGCCAAAGGTCTGTATCTTCAGGAATTTAGAGATGCCAAGAATCTGTAACGTCTGCTAAGGAAGGCTCCAGGGAGTCAATGAAGCAGTCTCTCTGGGCTGTAACTAGCAGTGCCTTAGAAGCCCTTGGAAGCTTGTATCTCACTTCAGCTAATCCTGCATACTGACATAGACCTATAGGAAAATTCTGGCTCTACTGAGTTACGGTTTGTCTTGTTTTGATTGGTTTCTGTCTCCATATTCCTCCCTTTTGGAATAGAAATGTTCATGACATTGTATATTTGAAATACTTTTCCTTTTTGTTTTCAAAGGGCTGATAGTTAACAGCTTGTATTGAGTCTAGAGGAGACTTTGGACTTGGACTTTTCAGCAGTGCTGAAACTATTAAGACTTTATAATTCTTAAGAGATAGACTAAATGCTTTTTGTATAATGAGGTATATCTGAGCCTTTGGGGAGCCAGGATTAAAATGTTATAGTTTAGATCGCAAATGTATGTCTCTCCCTCCCACTCCGTGTGCTTGTATGTGGAAGTTGATTGGATGGGGGTGGTGCTCTGCTCATCATTAGGTGAATCCATTGAGCCTATGGGTGAATGCAGCTAGGAGGTGAGGCTTAGTTGAGAGGGCTGGACCTTGAAAGTGTATTCCTAGCTCTTTCCTTTTTGCTCTGTTTCCTAGATGGCCACGGTGTGAACAGTTTTTATTCACTGTGCCCTTCTAATGTACTGTCCTGAGTTAGCAATCGTGGGCTAAATCCTTCAAAAACCATGAGCCAAAATAAACTTATAGTTTAAGTGCAGGTGTCAGGTATTTTGTCCTAGCAGTGAGAGAGCTGACTGATAGAGTACATTTAACATGTAATTCATGTAAATTTTACTTTTCAACTAGTGAATTATTTTTAAGAATAACATTTTATTTTTTGGTGGTGCTGGGGATTGCACCCAGGGCCTTTGCCTGTAAGGCAAGAACCATACCACTGAGCCATGTCCCCAGCTCCCAAAATAGCATTTCTTAAAATAGGGTACATACAGAGTCTAGAATCATAGTACTTCAGAGAAATGGGTAATAATCTGAAGGCCCTTGTCAGGAATCTGTAAAATTCCTTTTTATGTCTGTAAGTCAGTAGTCTTCTGTGTTGTTTATTTTTCCTTCTGATGATCTACTAAACTTCATTTTCTCACATATCTTTGAACATATTAATAAGAGTTGGATTTGTGCTTATTTAAAATATTCAACACTGTTTCCAGTCTGTTCTTTAGCATCTCTTTTCCCTCTGCTACAATCCTTTCATCTTTTGTTCTCTTTTCCATTTTAAAAAGATCTCCCTACTTCCTATCATCTTTTATTTTGCTCTTTATATTTGGGTTCTTTTAAACTTGTATCTCATCTCAGTCACTTAATATTATGGTCTCAAGATGCATCCATTTACCTACCAATTATTCTTCTTTATTTAGAGTAATATTACATTTTGTATAAATACCACAGTTCATTTGTTGATGTCAGAGAGGCTATTTACAAGATTTAGCTGTTTCAAATTGGGCTGCTATAAACATAGGTGTTCATGTATTGTAATATGATGAGTTTAACTTTTTCAGAATGATATCCTCATTTTTAGCTTTTTTTTTTTTTTTTTAAGAATTTTTTATTTTATTTATTTTTTTCTTGTTTCAGAACCTTTGTTTATTCACTCATTCTTATGGCCGGCTCAGCCTGCCCCGATGGCAGGGCTGGCACAGCATGTGGTGCCGGGGATCAAACCGCGGTCCCTGAAGCCGCCCAAGCTTTCCCAAGCAGGCGCTTTAGACCACTGAGCCATCCCGCCTGGCCCCATTTTTAGCTTTTTGAGGAAGTAATCATACCAATACCCAAAGTGCTAGTTCACTGTATTAGTTTACTGTCGCGCGCCGCCTCGCCAGCAAGGAGGACGCAACACACAGTTCTTCCTTCAGCGGTTTATTCAGGACCCTTGTACAATCGCGGTTGTCTTTCTTACTTCTCCCCCAAGCACCCGCGGTCTTTCTTCCTTCTCTCTCTTTCTTACTTCTCCCCTCTCTTTCTTCTCTCCTCTCTTGAGCACCCGCGGGCTTCTAACTAAATACTCCCGAGCATCCAATCCCGGTTAGCCACGTGGCACTCAACGGTAGGTCCACATACGCGGAAGCAAGCCAAGTGTTTCAGCCTTGACCATATATGGTAATAAACAACGGGCGGAGAGCACTCACCCCTCGGGGGTGGAAGGCGGAAGCCGGCGCCATCTTTAGGGTACGGCAGTACACGGCTCTCCACAGTTTACACTCACACCAACAATGTAGAAGGGTTTCTTGTTCCCTACATCCTCTTCAGTGTATATTATTATTTCTTTTCTTTTTTTTTTTTTGTCTTTTTGAGACAGGGTCTCGCTGTACAGTTCAGGCCGGCCTTGAGCTCAGTTTTGTAGCCCAGGCTGGTCTCGAACTCTCATCGATCTTCCTGCCTCAGCTTCCCGAGTGCTGGGATTACAGGCGTGTGCCACCACGCCTGGCTTTATTTCATTTCTTGATGATTGCCATTCTTTCTGAAGTAACATGGTGTCTTGCTTTTAATTTGCATTTCTTTAAAAGCCAGTGATATAGAACATCTTTTCATGTATTTTTGGCCATCTATACTTCTGAAGACTATGCATTTCTGTTGCTTATATTTTGATTGAGTCTCTTATTTCAGTGGATCTGATTATTTTTTCAGTTCTACATATTCTAGATGTTAGTCCTTGTTTCAGGAATAGCTGACAATTCTTTTTTCCTGTTCTGTAGCTTTACTTAAGCAAGAAGCAATAATTTTGCCTCTATACAGATGTATTTTTAGAGTTGAGGTAAAATTTTTAAACTTTAACTTTATAATTTCTCAAACTATGTCCCCTTAAGTTTATGAGAGAGATGAGTCTGTAATTTTCTGGGTCAGGTTCAGAATTAGTTTTTTTTCTCCTCTGGAAGATTTTGTAAGCTTCATGTTATATTCTTCTTGAAATTTTGGTGACATTTAGCAGTGAAACCATCTGTGGGAAAATTTTTAATTATAGTTGTAAAAAAAATTATAGTTGTAAGTCTGTTTGTTAATTTTGCTGGGTACCCCCTAATTTGTTTACTTCTAAGTTTCTAAATTATGTGGCATAAGGTATTGCTGCTATCCTCTTATACTTACATTAGTGACGTCTACTTTTTCATTTCTAGCATGGATAATGTCTGTATTTTCTGTCTATGTATCTGTGTATCTATTCATAACTATCTATCTGTCTATCTACCTATATCTGTTTGGTACAGGGTCTCACCACACATAGTGATCCTCCTGTTTCATTGTTTCCAGCACTGGAATTATAGGCATGTGCCACCACACCTGGTTTCAGTGATCTGCACGGTATGGCCAGGGTTCCAGGATTGGCACAGCATGTGGTTCTGAGGATACAACCTGGGTACTTGCACTTGCAGGCAGCCACTTAAAGCACCAAGCTATTGCTCCAGTTCCTATATTTTCTTACATATTTTAGTACTCAAAATATATAAAGAATTGCTTTGTGTTCCTGCATTTCGTTAGTTTTGCTTAATGTTCTAAGTATACTTGAAAGCATAGCTATTTTAATATTTGGGATATTGTGTTTCATGTGTACAGTTAAGGTAGGTGAGCTAATTTTTGTTTTAGCAGATTTTGGGAGGGCTAAAGGAAGCTACAAAATTTCCAAGTGAAATTATAGATTTGTCTATTTCTTTTTAGTTCTACTTAATTTATGTATTTATGAGGCTTGTTATAAAGCATCTCTTTATTTAGAATTTTATAAATATATTATCTGTGGGTTGACTTCTTCGTTATGCTGGATGTCTTGTTTGAAGCTTACATGTTTTTTCTATTCCTTGTTTTCAATTTTTCTATGTTTTTATAGTTCAGGTATATCTTTTTAAGCAATATAAATTTGGGTCATAGAAAATTAAAAAAACACATTTGGGTTATACAATGCATTTGGTGTCAGACTTTTAATTAATATACTTAATACATTCATATTAAAGGCAGTGTTTTGAACACTTAAGTTTAGTACACTTGCTGTATTTTTCATTCATTGCATATTTTCTTTTGCAATGAGGCAAGCATTTTTATTATTCAATCTCCTTCTTTCTCTCTTTTTTTTTTTTTTTTTTTTTTTTTTTTTTTTTTTTTTTTTTTTTTTTTTTTTTTTTTTTTTTTTTTTTTTTTTTTTTTTTTTTTTTTTTTTTTTTTTTTTTTTTTTTTTTTTTTTTTTTTTTTTTTTTTTTAGGGAAGGGTCTACAGGTTGTTCAGCATCTGTCTGTTTGCAGCCTCCCAAGAACTGGGATTACAAGTGTATGCTACCACACCCAGTCTCAATTGCCGTCTTAGCGCGCCCCAGGGTCAGGGCCAGCATGGCAGATCCAGGGATCCGATTGCCTGGCCCCTGTGCCTGCTTGCAGGTGCTTTAATTAATCCACTGAGCTATTCAACCGGCCTTTCCTCCATCTCTTTTAGTTTTAATTCTTTTTTTTTTTTTTTTTTTTGTCTTTTTGAGACAGGGTCTTGCTATGCAGTTGTGGCTGGCCTCGAGCTCACTTTTGTAGCCCAGGCTGGTCTCGAACTCACACCGATCCTCCTGCCTCAGCCTCCTGAGTGCTGAGATTACAGGTGTGAGCCACCACGCCTGGCTAGTTTTAATTCTTATTGTTATTTTTCATTCTATTTTTTTTAGGGAAGGGTTTACATGGTATTCAGGGTCCCACTACTAGATCAGACTCTAGTGATTAGCCTGTTTACAGCCTTCCCAGAGATGGGATTACAAGCATGCACCACCATGCCCAATCTCAGTTGCTGTCTCAGTGCATGCTTATAATTTCATTTATAAAGAAGTTTTTTTTTCCCCTTGTTCTGGAGGTTGGTCAGTCCAAGACTAAAGATGCTGGCAGATAAGGGCATGGTATTTCTGTTTCTAAGAGTGTTGCTTCTCTGGTGGAGAGGAATGTTATTTTCTCAGGTGGTAGAGGAAGAGAGGACTGAATCTATGACCCCAAAGCCCTTTCATGTTCTTATTTATTTATTTATTTATTTTTTCAGTACTGGGGATTGAACTCTTGGACCTTTTGCTTATGAGGCAAGTGCTTATGCTGCTGAGTTATCTCTCAGTCCCCCTGTGTTGATCTAGTCTTGAGAATTGTCAGGCTACACATTTGCCTTACATCCCAACATGTTGCCTTTTTTTTTTTAAAAATTACTTTTAATAAGAAATAACAATATGATAGTTTCAAAACACGTTAGTAGTACATTCACAATAATTGACACATTGCCCAACATGTTGTTTTGAAGATTACATTTTATTTATTTTTGAGCTTTATTTATTTATGTTATGGCCAGCTCAGCCTGCTCTGAGGGTGGGGCTGGCACAGCATGTGGTTCTGGGGATCAAACCGTGGGCTCTGTAGTAGCCTAAGCTTGCCTAAGAAGGTGCTTTAGACTGCTGAGCTATCTTACTGGCCCCCAAATATTGCATTTTAACATGAGTTTTGGAAGGACAAAAGCAAAAGCTGTTGCAGGCATAAATTCATTTTGGTTTCAGGAATTTTTAAAAGTAAGTGTGTTAGTCACCTTCCCTTTATTGGAACAGAATGCTTGGCATTTGCAATTTAAAGTAGGAAGAATTTATTTTTCCTAATGGTTTCCAAGAATTTTATCCATGATTGGCTGGCTCCAAAATATAATGGCATGGTGGAAGAATATGTTAGAGAGAAGTTGCTCAATCAGTGGGAGCCAGGAAGCTGAGAAAGAGGAGAGGAACAAGGGGCAAGAATATACCTTTCAGGTCACCCTGTAATGACTTGCATCCGTTAATCAGACCCCAGGTCTGAACTGCACACTCAGTTTCATTTAGAGCCTCCCAATCCATTTACCTTCAGACAGCCTTGCCTGTAAACATGAGATACTTTGGAAGACATTTTAAGCCTAAGCCATAATGGTCTGTGAGTTTAATTATAAGCTATCAGATTCATGAAATGCTTGCAGAAGACACAATATTCCTGATTAAAGTCAAAGGACAGAATACTACAAATAAAAGTAGCCACAGTATTGACACTGCTACACTGAGCCAAAATTTTTGTAGTGACACATTGGGCTTAGATGAGATTTAAATCCAAAGAAGACTGTAATGTAAAGAGAGCAGCCTTGACCTTTGAGAACCGGAATCTTTAATATACTGTTTTCCTGTACACAGATAACCCTTAAAGGTTAGTCTTGAACAGAGGCAGTCAGTGCTTCTGATTTCACGCTAAGCAGAGATGTGAGAGAGATGAAGAATTGTCTTAGAACATTTTGTAAGGCAGAGAAACATGAGTACTTCCAAGTAGGTCTAAATGAGTGACTTACAATTTTTAGATAACAGGCTTTTTAGACAAATTTTGGCCTTTGTATTAAAAATTTTTTTTATAATGAAAAATAACTGCACAGTTGGTATTCCTTATATTGGTGCTTCTGAGTTCAGATAAACAAAAGTGAGTAAAATGATGAAATAATATAATTTTAATGTAGCAATAATTCATTGAGGTGTAATACTTTTTTTGAGAAAAGCAGTTTAAAAACAGTGGGAACTAGCTGGATTCAAATGTTCAGACTGGATAGTTGGGTACTTCTGAGACTAAAATCCTTCAAGATAGAGTATCATTGTGAATTGGATAGAAATACTTTCTGAAAAGTAACCCAAGAGAAAGAGGACACAAGGACTTTACTCACCTCTAGACTAGAGGTCATCATCGATCAAAGGGCTCTAAATCAATTTGACTTTATTTTCTTGTGGTGCTGGGTATAGGAGCCAAGGTCTTCTGCATTCTAGGCATGTGCTTTCCTTTTTTGTTTTTTTTTTTTTAAAGATTGTATTTATTTATTTATTGTTTCACAACCTTTGCTTGTTTATTCACTCATTTTTATGGCCGGCTCAGCCTGCCCTGAGGGCAGGGCTGGCACAGCATGTGGTGCCCGGGATCAAACCTCGGTCCCTGAAGCCACCCAAGCTTTCCCAAGTAGGCGCTTTAGACCACTGAGCCATTCTGCCGGGCCCCATGTGCTTTCCTTTTAAAGCGCATTTTCCAGCCCCTCTGCTTTTAAGAAGGATCATTTCTTTCTGTGTTTTTCATATGGTAGGCTTTCCTAAGATTGAGCCTCCTACTTTTATTTTTCCATCTCAATTGCTGTTGAACATCAGTTATAAATCTCTTTCTGTCTTTTAATGTCAGATCTCCTGTTAAGCATATGTACACTTAAATCTAAAGAATTCTTGTCTCTTGTGTTCCAAAACCACATACTTCCTTTTGGATATTTCTCTGAATACCTTATAAATTTTATGGCTCTGCTTTGAATGTATTCACAAAAGGGGTAGTATTAAGAGACATATTAATATATTAATTTTTACTCTTTCAAAGAACATATCTTTTTTTTTTTTTTGTATTTTAGGGAAGGGTATACAAGATGTTCAGGGTCTCACTGCTAAGTTGCACTCCTAGTGATCAAACTGTATACAGTGTCCCAATAGCTGGGATTACAAGGTAGGCGCCACCATGCCCAAACTCACTTGCCCTCTCAGTGTACCTCAGGGGTGGGGCTGGCACAGCAGGCACGAGGATTGGGGATTGAACCACTGTCCCCTGTGCCTGCTTGCAGGCCCTTTAATCTGCTGAGCTATTTGGCCCACCCTTTCCATAAATTATTTTAATAAACCTTTAGTCTTATTTATTGGCATTGTATAGTGTGTTTTATTTTATGTTTGTAAAATACTTGTCTTCTCATATTCAATTTCAGTCTTTAAAATTCCCTATACAGGGGTCCGGCAGGATGGCTCAGTGGTCTAAAGTGCCTGCCTAGGAAAGCTTAGGTGGCTGCAGGGACCACAGTTGGATCCCCGGCACCACATGCTGCGCCAGCCCTGCCCTCAGGGCAGGCTGAGCCGGCCATAAAATGAATGAATGAATGAATGAATGAATGAATAAATAAATAAATAAATAAAATTCCCTATACCAAAGCTGAGCACTAGGAGTTTTTTTGTCTCTGTCGTCCACATCTTTCTATATCCTTCTCCATTCATCCTTCCATCTTCATCTGTAATATTTGAATATTTGAAAGCACAAATAATTTAAATGTGATAGCATGCGAGGAATTCCTGTTTTTCATTATTTTTATTCACTCTGTATTTATGGAGTAAAAGCTAAATCTTCCATTATTTTCTTATTTGCAGGTCTCTGTGCCTTGCGAAGAGTTCTGAGGAAGCAGCCTAATCTCCCTGATAGTAGAGTGGCTGCATTGGTGAAGATTACTCTGAATGATTTCTTGCAGGGAATGAATGACATCAGGCCCAGTGCTATGAGGGAGGTAGCAATTGATGTCCCAAATGTAAGTAATTTTTACCCTTATTAGGGATCTACTTTTTTTTTTTTAGAACTGGGGATTAAACTCAGGTCCTTGCACTTGCCAGGCAAGTGCTTATTCTGCTAAACTATCTCCCCAGCCCTTTACCCTTATTAGAAACATTGTTTGAATTAAACTCTAAAAGATCCTGAGACTCCAGGGACACTGGTGTCTTAGGCTAAATAACAATAACAAAATTTTTTTCTTTGAACATTTTATTGAGATGATTGTAAACTAAATACAATTATTATAAGTAATCTAGAAAAGTTCCTTGTATCCTTAGTTTCCTTTGTGGCATATCCTACATTTTGCAAAACTATAGTACTATACATTAATTAACATATTTATAGGTCACTGTTCTTAGCTAATTAGATGTCCCCATTTTTAGTTATATCACTTGTGTATTTTTATACAATTTTATATATAAAGATTTGTGTCAAGACATTGAGTCGTTTTACCTCCAAAACTATCCTTTATATTGTCCTTTTGTAAGTTCACCCACCCTCATTCCTGGTCTCATGAAATTTTGTTATTTTGGAAAGACTATGTCAATGGAATCATACAATACACAGTGTTTTGGGATTAGCTTTTCACCTGGAATAGTAACCTGGAGATTATTCAAGTTGTATACTTCACTAATTGGTTTCTTTCTATTCCTGAATGGTTATGTTAAAAAGCTTTACATTACTGTTACAAAATATCTGAGACAATATGTTTAAAGAGGAAAGATTTAGTTTGGTTCTGATTTAGAGGATTTGGTCCATTATTGGTTGGTCCCTTCCTTTTTAGTCCCATGGCTGGGCAATATACTATGGTGAGAGTATAGCAGAGGAAGCTGCTCCCTTTATGGCAGGTAGGAAGCAAAAGGGACAGAGTTTCCAAGATTTCATAGTCTCCTTTGAGGTCATGTTTCCAGGAGTCTAAAAACATCCACTGTACCCATATCTCCTTTTTAAGTTTCCACTGCCTTCGCGAAACTAGAAGCTGAGTACTACATCTTTTAACATGTGAGCCTGTAGGGACAGAAAAGATCTAAACTGTAGCAGTTAAATATATATAGTAGTTTTTTCACTTTCTGGTGGATACCTGGGCTGTTACTAGGTTTTGCCTATTATGAATAAGGCTACTTTGAATAGGTATTGAATGTTTCTGTTTCTCTGAAGTATGTGACTGAGAAATTGTTGGGTATTGTACAACCTTCTTATTATTTTTTTAAATTTTAATTTAATTTTTTTTTTTTTTTCTTGTTTCAGAACTTTTGTTTGTTTATTTATTTTTATGGCTGGCTCAGCCTGCCCTGAGGGCAGGGCTGGCGCAGCATGTGGTGCCCGGAATTGAACCGCGGTCCCTGCAGCAGCACAAGCTTTCCTAAGCATTCTCTTTAGACCACTGAGCCATCCTGCCAGGCCCCACAACCTTCTTATTAAACATTTAGTTTTATAGGAAAATATCACCTAGCCTAATTTTACATTATTTTGTAATTATTTTCTTAGTACAAGTTTACAGTCTATGAAGTTTACATTCACCTTAGAGCAGTACATATTATTGTGTTTTGATATATTTTGGAGACAAGGTCTTGCTATATAGTTCAGTGTGGAATTAAGCTCTTGTGTAGCTAGGCTGGCCTTGAATTTGTGGCAATCCTCTTGTCTTAGCTTCCTAAGTGCTATAAAAACAGGTGTGTGCCATCATACCCAGCTTTCATTGCAAGTATCTCGTACATATAGATGATATATTTTAAATCTTTTTATGTCTTTTTCTCCTTTTCCCTGCTATTGGTGTCAGGGTGCACTTCCTATTTGCAAAACTTGTTTTTAATTCCTTCTAGCAACTTTTTATTTTGATTTTTATTTGTATTTTTCATTACTCAAATGAGAAAAACTACGCTATTTAAGCTTGTGTGTTAGTTTATTTCACTTACAATTTTCCAACTATATCCATTTTCCTTCTACAAATATGTTGAATTTACCTTTCTTTATAGGCAAGTAGTATTCCATTATGTATACATGGACACAGGCTGCTTATAAGGTTTACCTATGTAACTTGAATTATATTGTTAAAAACGTTGGTATGCATGTATCACTGAAATATGATGTCTTTTGTTCTTTTGAAGATACCTATTGGTAAATAGCTAGCTTAAATGAAATTTCTTTTTTTAAAGTAATATCCATCAGATTTCCAAAGTGATTGTACTAGTTTACGTTCACATCAGCAAAGTAGAATGATTCCTTTTCTCCCTACAGCCTCTTTAGTAGCACTTGCTTTTGTTTGATTTTTTGTTGATTATCATTGTTTCTGTTATAAAAGCGCAAGCATTTTCATTTTCATTTCTCTAAAGGCCAGCAGTGTTTAACATTTTTTTCGTGTATTTATTGGCCATTTATACTTTCTTTCTTTTGTGTTTTCTTAACTTTTTTTTTTTTTTTTTTTTTTTTTTTTTTTTTTTTTTTTTTTTTTTTTTTTTTTTTTTTTTTTTTTTTTTTTTTTTTTTTTTTTTTTTTTTTTTTTTTTTTTTTTTTTTTTTTTTTTTTTTTTTTTTTTTTTTTTTTTTTT
>PVJA010020641.1:0-36702 GCA_004027025.1 Myocastor coypus | reverse complement strand
TTCTCACTCTCTGCTTCACACACTGCCCTCTCAGGAGCACACTGCCTGGCCTCCCAGGCCTTCTTCTGAAATCGAGGTGGAAGCCTTCTTAAACTAACAGCTCTTGCATTCTGAATGCACCTAAAACCAATGCCACGTGGATGATGCCAGGGTCTGCTGCCAGCTGGAGCAGTAGCCAGGCTACCTTTTCTCTTGCTTGTAGGGGTGGAGTGCCTGGATTGATGAACACTCTGACCTTGATTCCTAGGAACAAATTCTGCATGCCGGCGCCATTTTGGAACCTGGTTTGGCCGCTGCCGCCATTCTGGTACTTGGGTCTCTGTGGTCTTCTTCTCAAGGCAAAGCCTCTCTCCTTTGCAATTCTGGGGCTGCAAAGCACAGACAGCTGCCACCTCTTGTGATGCCCTCAGGCCATCTTTTCCATTCGCTGGTTCCTTCCCAGCAATGGAGATCCTCTCAGCTCCATCTTTGCAGTCCACAGCTCTCCTGGTGTTTCCTTTGTGGCCAAACTCACATTTTAAATCATCCTGCTTGGCTCTTTTCTCTTGATTTTCAACATAAATCTGGCTAAAAGCAACCAATAACAACCACGCCACCGCCCCAATAGTTTGCTACTTTGAAATGTCTCTTGAAAGATTAATCAGTCTGCCATGCTTAATCTCAGTCTTAGGTAAAGTCTCCGGGCACGAGCAAAATTCCCAAAGACTTTCAGCCAATCCATAGCACAAATCATCTGGAGTCCAATGACCAATGCTGTCCTTTTTTCCAGCAGAAACCTCCTCAGCCTGATCTTTACAGGCAGGCCTTCTGTCAGTCTTCTGGTCTAAGCTCTGACTAAAATCGCCCAAGCTGAACAGCCGAAACTGTTCTACTGCTTTGTTTTTAGCCGACATCTCTGAACCTTTCCTATCTCTTCCCGTAAGCCATTTCCAAAAGCTTATAATCCACATTGTCAGGTATAGTCACAGCAACGACCCCACTTCTCTGGTACCAAGTTCTGTATTAGTTACTTTTTAATCGTTGCCAAGACAAATACCCGACACTCAAAATGAAGGAAGGAAAGGTTTATTTAGCTCACAGTTTGTGGAGGTTTCAGTCCATATTCGGCTGGCCCAAGGCTGAGTGGAACAGAGCAGACAGCATCCAGTTCATGGCAGTGGAACAGCAACAAAATGGTGGCAGAGGTAGCCAACCAACATGGCAGCAGAGCAACAGCAACAGCTAGAGCTCCAGTCTGTCTCTCTGTCTCTCTTTATATTACGTTCAGGCTCTCCACCTTAGCTCCCGCCCTAGGCTACACTCATAATCCCAGAAGTACTTCCACCCATAATCCCATCAGTACTAAAACCTATAATCCCAGGGATCATGGATCAAGTCTCAAACTCTAGAAGTCCCCGCCCAATGACTCCATGAGGCTTTGGGGGGACAACTAGACATAAACCCTAACACTGGGACAAACATTTGGCATGCAAAATGAAGGAAGGAAAGGTTTACTTATTAGCTCACAGTTACTGGAGGTTTCAGTCCATATTTGGCTAGCCCAAGGCTGAGTGGTACAGGGCAGAGTGCATCCAGTTCATGGCAGTGGAACAGCCCACAGAGGCAACCAACCAACTAGGGTGGCAGAGAGCAACAGCAAGAGTATGTCTCTCTGTCTCTCTTTATATTACATTCAGGCTCTCTGCCTCAGCCTATCTACCTTATGCCACACCCATAATCCCAAAGGACTCAGACCCATAATCCCATCAGTACTAAAACACATAATTCCAGTGGATCATGAGTCAAGTCTCAAACTCTAGAAGTCACCACTCCATGATTGTATAAGGCTTTGAGGGGACAACTAGACATAAGCCCTAACAATAACTTTTTAAAGAAAAACATGATCTGTGAAACTACAGGTGGTTAGGAACACAGTATCTGGTGAAGACCTTTTTTAAAAAATGTATATTTTAGTACACGGTCTTACAGGTTCTCATTACAGACTGGACTCTAGTGATTCTCCTGTTTTCAACCTCCCAAGTGCTGGGATTACAGGTGTGTGCCACCATGATGAGAAGGTTTTATGACAGTGTCATTTTCAGTCTCAGTGTGCCCCGGGGGCAGTGCTAGAACTGCATACCAGGGATTGAATCCTGGTCACCAAGCCTGCCTAAACAGGCGCTTTAGTCTGTACAGCTATTTGGCTTGCCCTGGTGAAGACATTTCAGATGATATTTTAGACAAGTTATATGGTCTACTGGATTCCAAGTTTTATGTAGAAAAACAAAATATTCAGTTAATTTTCACGTTGCTCAAGTCTTTATGCCATTAGTCATCTAACTATTCTTGTGCTTTTATGACATGCATTAAGTAGGACCAAAAGGCACACTGAATTTGCTTATTATGAATAAGTAACTGAGAGTCCAAAATAGGGAAAACAAACTACTGCCCATGGTTACAAGGATATTTAATAGACAGGGCTCTTATTTTATTTTTGGCAGGACCAGGATCCAAACTCACAACCTTGCACTTGCCATGCAGGCACTAATGCCACAGAGCTATCTCCCCGGCCCCTAGGGCTCTTGAATTAGGTTTTATGACAAATTTTACTCTTTTTCAACCATGATGAACAGCATGAATTTACACCTTAATGAACTTAACACTTAATGAACTCTGAATGAGAGAAGCTCTTCTATCAAAGCTCTGAAAACAAAGAAAAGGCATACATTTCAGGGAAAGAGTCACTGAAATTTCTTGCTAGTTTTGTCATGTTCTTTTCTCATGATTTCCTTTAACAACTGATGTCTGCACCATGCATCTGCTGTATACACTATAAATGTTTATATTTTATTAGGCAGGTGCTAAAGAAACCAACTTGGGATTTCACGGTAAGACAGCAAATGAACAGGGAGTGAAGGATCAGAACTATCAGGAAAGGAACTTAGACCCCACAGACTGCCATGCTAAACGAATGAAAGAGCATCCTGAAGTGCCTGAAAGGGTACTTCATAGGGAGTGCTAAATTATTGTCTATTTTCCTTTAGAAAATGATTTTAGCTGGGCATGGTGGTATATGCCTATAATTCCAGCACTCGGGAGGCTGAGGCAGGAGGATTGTTGCAAGTTCAAAACCAGCCTGGGTTACAAAGTAAGCTCCAGGCCAGCCTGAGTTGCATAACGAGACCAGGTCTCAAATGAATTTTACTGCTACATTTTAATTATACATAATGATCACATTCATCATAGTGGATTTGTACTTCTACACATGATGTAACTTGATTGTTTTTCCCATTCCTCTACCCTCCCTTCCTCCCCTCTTCCTCTCATTTATAAAAGCTTTGTTTCTACTTTTTCCTTTTGTCCACTTTTCACTAAGAAAACAACATTTACTCAGCAGCCATGACAAATCACATACAGTTGGGTTTTGCAAAGAAATGGGGAGCACAGGGGCCAAATTCTACACCGTAAGGTAAGGCAAAGTCCTTCCATTAAAAAGTCTACCATCAGGCAACATCCTACCACACAGACACAATTGCAGCGCCCACCACGGCAGGCAGCAGGATAGGAACATCCATCTGCACAACAAGAACACAGGGGAACAGATAGCTCTTGGCAGCCTGAGCCCAGTCACCTGTACCACATGGTGTGCAGGGAACAGGAGGCTGGAGCAGAGCTTGGCACCTCTCCTCTGGAGTACACTGCCCTCTGCAAAAGCAGGAAGAGCAAGAAGAGCACAGAAACATACTCATGTCATGGATGATGTTTTAAAAGTGGCAATAAGAAAAAAAAAAAAAAAAAAAAAAGACTTCAAGATTTTCTAATTTAAATGATTAAATTTTAACATTGCCAGTCATGTTAAATACAAGAGGCATACAAAAGGGTCAGATTACACATTATCTGAGTATAGTGGTACCTCCAAGTTGGAAAAGATAGGCACATTTGTGTTTGAGTGGGAAAGATAGCTATGGCTTGTGTTTGTCACTTAATGTAGTTTGCAAACAAAGCAAAATTTTGCCGAGTACTTATTTTGGTGAACCAAATTGATTGTAAATAAAAAGGTTTGTAAACCAAGGTACCACTATATTAATGTTTACTTCCAGGTAGGAGAATTTAATTATTATTGTTTTGGAAGGATTTACATAAAAAAATAACCTTGCAAAACCTTGCAAGAATAATATCAACAGATAGCCACTCAAATCAGAAATCTACCAACCTAAGGGCCAGCCAGATACAGCTCAACAGAATAAAGCACATGCTTAGGCAGACCCAGGGGCCTAGCTAGCCCTGTCCCAGGGGCTTGTTGAGACAGTGAATGAAACTGGGCATGATGGCACTCACCTGTAATTCCAGCACTTGCAAGACTAGGTAGGAGGATCACTAAGACTCAGATCTGTGTAGTGAGACCCTGTACTAAATACATAAACAACAACAAAAAAAAAAAAAGAAAAAGAAAAACGAAAAAATATCTACCAACCCAACTCTACTTTTAAAATCCATAGAATCCACAAGTAGTCAGTAAATGCATAAAATAAGAAACAAAAAGATCTACTTATGACCATCCTTGCTTTAATAGCAACTAAGTACTCTGGACAGACCACAAAAATTATGGAAGAAATAAAGATTAGAGTGGATCAGTTATAGGGGAACTAGAATCCAATACAATAACCTAAAAATTGTCCAGTTTCACTCAGTCAGTAACCAAAGTAGATGTGACCTAAATATTGTTTATGCTTGATAAAAGTGAAGCTTTAAAAATGTGAATTACTGCCAGGCATGGTGGTGCACGCCTGTAATCCCAGCACTTGGGAGGCTGAGGCAAGTTCGAGACCAGCCTGGGCTACAAAAGTGAAAGCTCAAGGCCAGCCTGAACTGCATAGCAAGACCTTGTCTCAAAAAGACAAAAAAAAAAAAAAAAAAAAAAAAAAAAAAAAAAAAAAAAAAAAAAAAAAAAAAAAAAACTGAATTACTACTGCACTATTGTATAGGGCTTTTTGTTTGTGACTTTTAAGTTATCCCCAGTCCCTTCTGAAAACCTGAAGAAAAGGTAGGAACAAAACACAGTCCCAGGCCGGCCTGACAGCTCAGTGGATGAAAGTGCCTGCTTAGGCAGAGCTCAGAGGCAGGAGTTCCATCCCCAGTATGACCGTGGAGTTTGCTGAGGCTGCAACTGACACTCAGTGTAGGGGCATGCACCTGTACTCCCAGCGCTTAGGAGGCTGTAAACATGAGAATCACTACCAGTTCAATCAGAGTGAGACCCTGCACACCTTGTAGACCCTGCCCCAAATACAGAAAAAAAACAAAAACAAAAATCAAAACACAGTCTCAAGATTTTTAGTAAAAACAAAGTGTGTGCGTGCTGTGTGTGTGTGTGTGTGTGTGTGTGTGTGTGTGTGTATGTGATGGCAAAGATTTAATAAGGCATTTTTTAAAAAGCCTTTAGAAATTTACTCAGTCAGGAACCCCTGGAAAATAAAGGACTGGGACAGAATGTAGCTAAGTGGTAGAGTACTGTTCTAGCATGTGTGAGGCCCTAGGTTCCATCCCTAGAACCAGACAAAAAGAACAAAAATGAGGGATAAATGCTGGAGAAGTAGAATCTCCAAACTCTGAGACAGTTAAAGATAGGAGGTAGGAATGCAGAGGCAAGTTTAAAGATAGTATTTGTTGAAAATATACTGCATGTCAGCCTTGTCCAATAAAAATGTGAGCCCCATGTGATTTTAGTAGCCATATTATATAAATTGGTGAAATGTTAACATGTTTAACCACAATGGTTAAAAGATTACCATTCCCACATGTAGTCTATAGACAGGACTTTATTAATAAATGAAATATTTTTCATACTAAGATTTCTCAAAATGTGAAATGTATTGTATATGCACTGCACCTTCACAGTGGCCAACTGCACTGGCTTTCCCGGCATTTTGGCGCTCTCTCAAGGAGTTTTAGTGCTAAAACTCACAGGGTCCTAGCAAATCATGATAATGGGTCACTATATCATCTCAGTTTGGACCAGCCATATTTCAAAGGCTCTACAGCCACTGTAAGTGACAGCACATCTATTCACCAAGCATGGTATGAAATAATGTATATACTTAATCTACATAAACTCCCAAGGGATAGAAGCTGTTAATATGAAAATTACAGATGAAGAACTAGACATAGGTTAGGTCTCACCCAATGCCACACAACTAGGACCACAGAGCAAAGTAATCTAGTTGTGTAAGCCTGGAGCCGAAATGTTAAGATATGACAGAAGGAGCAAAGGTAAATGTGAACAGGAAAGGCCTTTAAAAAAAATAATAATGTGGGAAGAAAAAGGCCGTATGAAGTGCAGAAAAGCACCCCCAAATTAAGACGAAGCAGTGTTTAGGAACCGCGCAAGACCGAAAAAAAGAAAGTACTTCAGAAGTACAGTGTGCCAATTCCAGGATAAACGTAATGAGAGGAAGGAGTAAATGAAGACAATGGAAAAATAAGAAACAGAAATCCAAGGAAAAGATGAAAAGGGGAAAGGGAAGAAGAAAGAAAAAGAGTACTTGGAGAGAGAAGCCCGGGAAGTAAAGAGCACTGGCCCAGGAGTCTGCAAGGAGCGGGGTCCCAGGTCAGGTTGTGAACAGCAGCTGGTAATTAACAGCACAGTTTCCCCTAGTGTCAGGCACTACTTCCTGAAAGACTTTATGAACTGTCGCCGCTTGAAGCGGCCCGGTCGCCGCGGCGGAGCCCGGAAGCTCGCGCCCGGCCTACCTGTGCAGCGGCGGCAGATCCTGCATGTCGCTGGGCGGGTCAGGCGTGTTGGGGATGATCCCCAGAATGGTACTCTGCAGCGACGTGCCCTTGAGCAACCGGCTCCGCACCAGCTGCAGGTTACGCGGCGTGTCCACACTGGTACGCATGGTGGAGCCGGGCAACAGCACGCCCTCATGGGTAAGAAGCAGTGGTAGGCGGCTGGGGATCTGGATGGGGCTCACTGACGACATGACGACGAAGGCTCGCAGCGGCACCTGAAACAGTGGGCGGATCAGCTCCAAGAGTCAGTCCAGTAAACCAGAACGCCCCGCCGCTGCTTCCGGCCCCGCCCACGACCGACCCAGCCCAAATACCGCAACTTCCGATTCCGCTCTACGGCTCTCCCCCAGGCTCAAACATAGCAGTTTTTAGCTCCAGGTTTTGGCCACTCACCGGCAGTTTGCCCCGCCCCATTTCAGAGTCTCCTTTGAGGGTGAGCTGCGCGATTGGCTATAACATTCACCTCTTCGCAGCTTTGTTCTCCACATGTTGGAAAGGATAGTTTTGTATGCTATTTAAACTTCTCATTTGAATGGATAAATGATATTTTAAACCTATATGAGTGGATTTTAGATTTACTAAAAGGTTGCGAAACAGTAGCGAAGAGTTTCGCCACACACCTTTCACCCAGTGTCCCTTTGTACTGTGTTACAAAATCACAGTTCATTATGAAAGCTAAGAAGTTGGCATTACTGTTGCTCAATCCAAACATGTGACCCAAACTTGGCCCGTTCTCCTGTTACTGTACCTAGAGAGGGCTGGCGCAGGATGGAGTTGTAGTCATCCTCTTCGCTCTGTCCTTCCATCTCCCATTTCTGGCAGTGTTTTTTTTTTTTTTTTTTTTTTTAATTTCTGTATTTTAACGGGTATCAGTTGTCAGTTTACATTTAGCTGATGTTTGCCACAACTATGTCGATGGCATGCATTTAGGGCACCAGGTGGCACTACATGGTTGCTATTTAGGGTGACTATAACCTTGATTATTTGGCCAAGGTGGAACCTTCCACAGTCCTTCACTGTGAACTGTTAGTTTTCTTTCTCTACCTAACAAATACCTTATTAAGCACTTACTAAGGAGATAGTTCTGCATTATTTATTGAGTTCTATAAGAAAGTACTTCCTCCCTCTCCCAACTATTTACTTATTGCATTGTTTATGTTAGTATGGGTTCATGGATATTTATTTTTACTTCTGTCATCCAATAACAGTATGTATTTCTTTGCTTAAATTGTTTCATTTTGAGCCATTGAGAGCTCCTTCATGTTGAGATTTGATTTGGATTTGGCTGTAGGTTTCAGAGCAGGAGACACTCTTGGAAACCAGAAGGGGACTGAAAATAACTCAAATCAACAGGCATATGTCCAGGGACTGTTTTGCACTGGCCTCTGAGTTAAATGCAGAAAGGTAGAGGGAGTGTCACAAAGCTTGTTCCCACCCTCAGGCATTTCTTGGTCATGGTGACATGTCCATAGGCTGTTGAGACTGGAACAGAGTAGACAAAATTATATGGGTCTGTGTTAGCCACAGATTTGGGAAAAGAGAGCTAGGGTTACTGGGTGCCTTGGAAGAGACACAAATGCAGAATTTTCAAACTCCTGACTAAAGCTCTCTCTCTGACATGATCCTCTCTTTGTTCATTAAACAATATCTTTTTGCTTAGTATTTAATAGTCCTTTACTGAAAATACTCATACTTACTGTGTGCAGGATGGTGTTGTAGGTATTGGGGGGATATGTTAGGGAACAAGACAGATAAGTTCCTGCCTCCTTGGAGCTCACTCTTTAATGGAAGGAAGAAGCAAACAAGAAGAACAAAAAATAAACAAAGGAAATGATTTTGGATGATGGCCAAGACCTTTAGATGCTCAGAGCTGACATGTCTGAAGAGGTGGCATTTGAACTGAATCCTGTTCCTTGAGAAAGCAGCAATGCAAAGACCAGAGATAGGAGCTTGGGAATGTTTCCAGACTAAAGCAAGAACTGCAAAGAACCTGTAGCTAGAATGAATTTATGGTCTTTGAGGAACCTACTTCTAGAATGTTCTGAGCATGAAGACTTATAAAGTGGATAGGGTCAGGTTCTGAAGAGTTATGTAGGTACTGGTAAAGCTGATGAAAGGTCCTGGAGATTTCAAGTTGAGGAACACTATTTTTTAAAAAGAATTTTTTTAAAATGTATTTAGTACAGAGTCTATAGGGTCTTATGACACAGATCTGACTCATAGTGATTTTCCTACTTTTAGCCTCCCAAGTGCTGGGATTACAGGCATGCATCACCACACCCAGTCTCATTCTCTGTCCCAGTATCCCCCAGGGATGGGGCTGGCATAGCATGCTGGGAAGAACACTGTTGTTTGGCTTCTATGTTTAAAAGATAATTTTGGTTGCAGTGCGGAGGCTGGAAGGTAAGAATTTGAGATCAAAAGCAGTGTGGTCAATTAGGGAGTGTTGGAGTTGTGGGGAAGAGGAGATAATAACTCAAACTGTAAATGGTGGAATCCAGCTATATCTGACTGTAGTTTCAAAAGAATGTACTGGTGGGTTGGACATGAGAAATGAAGGAAAAGAATTGCCGAGGATAGATCCCAAGTTGAGACCTGAGGTGCACAGGCCTAGAGACAATTGAGCTGGTAGCTGAGGATCCTGGGTATAATCTTCAGGGCATGGGTCATTTCTCTGGTTACATACTGTGCACCTTGCCCTGCAATAGACCCTTGGAGTGATATGGAGATAGACTATGCATAGCCAAGGTCCACAAGAATTTACCTTCCCATTAAGCTCTCTCCAAGGGGTAGAAAAGAGGCTGCATACTTTGAGTGTTTTAACAATGAGCTTCCCAGGGCTGAGGAGGTAGCTCAGCAATCTAAATGCCTGTTCAGCAAGTGCAACGACCTGAGTTTGAACCTTAGTACTGCTTGCTGTACCTGTCCTGGCTCATCTGTAATCCCAGTGCTGGGGAGGCTGAAAAAGCAGGATCATTATGAATGTGAACTGTGTGATAGAGTGAGACCCTCTATCCAATAAATAAATAATCTTATGCTTAATATTTTGTGCGTGTGTGTGTGTGTGTGTGTGTGTGTGTGTGTGTGTGTTTGCTTTATTGAAAGCAAGATTGCAGTTGTGGGCTCAGGGCAAGTTCCAACCTAAGTCTCTCCCTCTGGGACAACCTGGGGAAAGGAATACTGTAACAGGATGAAAGTAAAAAGGGAACTGGTCTCAGAGATCCAGGCAGAATACAAGCAGGCTCAACATCTGATTCCTCCACACTCATACAGTCAATTTCTAGGCCTGTGAACTCCTCTGGCAACGCCAGAGCGATTCCAAGAGCTCTTCTGGGCTGGCCCCCTCCACGAAGCTGGATGTCTTAAAGCCACAAGGTCCCAACAAGTCCCCTGCCTACCATTCCCTCCCAAGATAGTCCAGTAAAGCCAAAGGTGGACCTCTACCTCTGGGTGCAACCTTCCACCAAGCCTCCCTGGGCAGGTCAGGATCCTTTCCTGCCACTCCTGGGTCCCCTCTCTAGTCATTTGGGGTTCACGCTGCCACTCTGAGGTGTTGTGTCCAGGATGCAGGTGCTTGAGGACCGCGTTGTAGAAGTTGGAGATGTGTCTGTCTGAAGGTGGAGGTGCTGAAGATCCAGCGGCCCAAGTGGCTCTGGGAGCTCAGGCCGTGGGGTCTTCATCACCAGCCCTGGGCTCGGGCTGTGACCCCTTCGAGGAGCTCTTTTCAGCGGTGGACTCCCTGCGACCCCTCTTGGCCGTCGGCGCGGTGGGCAGGGATGGCAGGCTGGGGCGGGGATCCGAGGGCTGATAACCAGGCTGGCAAGGGTCCAGAGCATCCTTGGACAGCAGGATGGCGAGGCCAGGCACGTTCTTGAGGACACTGAGGCTGGCGGGTGGGTGGTCGGGCCCCCGGGGGCAGGCTCTGCCACACCTTGCGCACGCTCCGGTAGCGCAGCCGCGTGACCTGGTGCAGCCCCAGGCGGCGCTTCAGTATCTGCACGCACGTGACAGTCTTGGTGGCGGCCCGGCCGGCCGCAGCCGCTGACGACAATGGTGCGCGTGGCCGGCTGCGCCATGCTGGCAGTGGCGAAGGCCAGCAGGTTGCGGATCTTGCTGCCCTCTTTGACCCGCATCTGTACGGCACCGGGCGCCAGGTCGGCAAAGGGTCCCGCGCCCGCGCCCGCGCCGCTAGCCTTGGGTTCCTCCTCGGAGCGCACCTTAAGGAAGTTCTCCATGCACCCTGGTCGCCATCCGGCCACTCAGCCCTGGGGCTGCATGGATCGGCGAGGATGCGGCGGCAGGCAGCGACCCTCGAGGTTTACGTCCCTCCACAGCCGACAGTACTCCGCTCCACGCCTCCATGCTCTGCGCTCCCTTAATGTTTTTAATAAGCACACATGCCCCAACAACAGTATAGGTTCTAGACACATACCAACCACTAGATTTATTTTTTAGAAAATATACCCATGCTGCACTGTTAAGGTATGATACTGTGTGATGATGGGTCCCAGTTTAAATTGGTTGCTTGATGAATACTTTTGTTCAGTCTTGTCTGTATATTTCTGTAATAAGATGTATCAACCTACTTGGGAGAACATCAAGAATTTACATATGAAGTTTTTAGTGATTTAGTGTGTGGTTTTCCTGGACTGTTCTCTGATAGGCTTTTCACATACTTCACTTATGCATCAAATATTCGATAAGCACCTACTATGTGCTAGGTATATTCTAGATTCAAGTGTGAATAAGATGCATAGGTCCCTGGCATCACAAAGCTTACATTCTAGAAAAATTTTAATAAAGAAATAAATGGCACTTTCAGAAAATGATAAGTAAAGGAAATATAATAGAAATACACATAGAAGGTGATACATTAGGGAGAGGCAGCCAGCATTGTTGCCAGGGCTTCTGTAGACTCTTTCCAGGTCCTTGGTGTCCTAAACAAAGAATTTCACAAGACACACAAAAAAGGTAGCAAGATTTTACATTTATTAAGTATACGAAAATAAGTCCACTCTGTAAAGTGACAGTGGACCACTGAGATAGTTCATAGTGGCCACAAGATTAAATGGTGGAGGTTTTATGTGTGCCTTCTTCTTTAGACTGACAACACATCTAGGCTGTCCTATCAAAAACCTTATCAATTTAGCACTAGGAGAACCAAAGATAGCACTTTTTGACTATGCCAAGTACAGGGCTTGGAAACTGTCCCCTTTCTTGTGTGTTGGAGTTCTATGATTGACAGCTCATGCCCAGTTATTTTGAGGAGGTGGTATTTGAGTGACAAGAAAGGATCATCTCTGAAGGTACTTATACAGCTGAAGAAGTAGGAACATTCCAAGAAGAGATTAGGACAAATACAAAGGTCAAGGTAGGAAAAAGGTTTTGTTTCTAAAACTAAATCTAAAATTACCTTAGATTCCTTCTCATTGCAGAGACATAATACCTGACACACACAACTTAAAGGAGAAGTTTATTTTGGGTCACAGTTCATAGAGCTTTCAGTCCATAGTCCTCTGGCTCCAAGACAAGGCAACAGGGCAGAAAAGAATTGTTCATGACATGGCAGCGAGAAGCGAGAGGTGGGAGGAGGGGATAGGGAATGAGGGTGGGGTGGGGGAGAAGGACAGGGAGGAAGATAGAGCCTTCCGGGCCGTACCCTTAGTGACTGCCTCCTCCAACCGGCTTCACCTCCCACCATCACATTTATCTACCACTCATCCAAGATCCAGCCACCAGAAACTCCACCAGTGAATATATAAGGCCTAGGAGGCATCTAGATGCAAACTCTAACTGCCATCAACTAGATAGAAAATCACTGGTATCCAATAGCTATTGGAAATAATAGGAGGAAATAAATCTAAAAGCAGAGGAAGTTAAGTAAGGGAAAGACTGGGCTGAGGGCTGGCCAATAGCGATAACTCAGCAGACCAAAGTGCTTAGGCAAGAGCAGGGGCTGGGATTCAATCTCCAGAGTGCTGTGCCTGCCCGCCCCGGGGTAACGCTGATGTGTCAAATGTGTGGTGGTGGGAGGGTGAAAATGAGAGGAGTGCTAGAGTCCGGTCTGTGTAGTGAGACCCTGTAGATTCTGTACTAAAACATAAAATAAAAAATAAAAACCATTGAGCTAAAAACATGTATTTCCTTTCTGTCTCACTCTTACTTATATTCCAGTAGCCATTTGGACCACAGTCTTTGTCTCGATTTTCAGTAGAGTGGGTAAAATTCAGCTCCAACTTTTTCCTGAGAGGAAGCTGGGGAGCCAGGTCACTTGTGGAGATGCCAGAATTC
Source organism: Myocastor coypus (assembly GCA_004027025.1). Taxonomy (NCBI): domain Eukaryota; kingdom Metazoa; phylum Chordata; class Mammalia; order Rodentia; family Myocastoridae; genus Myocastor; species Myocastor coypus. The sequence goes on along the minus strand of PVJA010020641.1, from coordinate 23,640 downwards.
TGGTAGGTCCCGGAAATTAAGGTGGGCCTTGTGACCTGAGAAGAGGTCCAAATAATGTGGCCATGCTCCTAGACTCCTGGGAGGAGCAAAGAACCGTTTCTGTTAGACATGTTCAGTTTCTGTTAGTTTCTTGGCCAAAGCCACATAGGAAAGAAACTTGTGAAACCCTTGTTGTATCTCTTCACAGGAATATATAAATAAAATCATATTCTTACAGCTGGAAAGTGAGAAAAGCTAGTGACTTGGTCCCAAAGTACTGCCCTTCCCTGTGACCCCCCACTTGTCAGTGAGCAAAGAGAACATCATTTGTTTGGAGCTGACACTTAAAGAGGAAGAGTCTGGTTTGGTCAGAGTGTCTTCTGCTCCTAGGCTTCACAAGCTGACGACTTATCTACCTGGTAGCTGACTGCCCTGCTGGCAGGAAGGACAACAGCACCTGGGCTTGATCCCCCAGTGATGTTTTCTGGCTCCTTCACCTGCTCATGTTCCCCGTGGTACTAGGCCTCACCGATCTATTGCTGAATTCCCTCCAAAATGCTCCAACAACTCCCTGTTGTCTGCAGGCTGGCTGGACTACTAGGGTCACCCACATTTTCTAGTGGTTTATGTTTCTGTCTGCACTACAGGGAACCCTAGAAATCGTCACTGTCAGTCTTGGCCAGCATAAGAACACAGAACACTTGTGAATGAATAGGGAAGAAGACATCCTAATGGGCAAAGAAATTTTTTGAAAAAGCAGTCTTTCTGGGAGTGATGGTGCAAGCCTGTAATCCCAGCATTCATGAGGCTGAGGCAGAAGGATCTCAGTGAGTTCAAGGCCAGCCCAGCCTGCACTACATAAGGAGCCCCCCACCTCCCAAAAAAGTTAGTCCTTTTTTGAAGTGGTTGTAGTCGTGGTTTACAGGAACCTGTTTATATTGGCCCAATCAGCAAAATTTCAGGAATTTTTGAAAGCCTTTTAAGTACAAATGTTACTAAATTTAGCTCCATGAACGTAGGCATTACATAAATTAAGAAACCAAAGTAATATTTAAAGCTTATCCCTTCAGAAATACTTTACTATTTTTTACTGTGATTGGAGCTACTGAGGCTCCATTCCTCTGTATGTGTGTGTGGTATTGCTACTTCCTGTCCAGATGCCACCTGCAGAGGAGTTTTGTAAGAATCCTGAAATCATCACTTGTGGAGTGCTTGCACCAACAGAAAGTGGCAAGGGCTACAGGTCAGACCTTGATTTATTATTTCATTGATTCTGTACATTTAAGGAAGACATGTAGGCAGTAGCTATGTAAGCAGGTTCTTGTGCCATTAAGACACCAGGAAACTGAAATGACTGTGTATTCTCAATGATCATAAATTAGATCAAGGAATCTTGCCCCGTAGTGGTTGATACTTGCTTTTTTTCAAGGTGACCTCAGGCTTCCACTAATAGAAGAATGATAATCCTGTCATGCTACCTTCATGCCTACACATATCTCTGTCCATCTGTGACCTAATCTCTGTATCTAACAATCATTTGTTGCATACTTATCTATGTGTTTATTTATAATAATGTGATATAAGCACCTGTAAGCCCATCACCAGGTGCCTTGGATCTTAACAGTTATATCCATCTTCTTTGTGCCTCATTTCCCAAAGAAAACCTTTCCTGTACTTTTTTTATTCCTCTTCAGTACTAGGGGTTGAATCTAGGGCCCTCATGCTGAACGATATCCCCAGCCCTATTTATTTATTTGTTAGTGTGTTTTCATTTTGTTTGATTCAGGTTCTCACTATGTTGCTAAATTGCCCATTCTGGACTTGAGTTTGCCGTCTTCCTCCCTCATCCTTTTAAGTGCTGGGGTTACAGTTGTGCACCCCCATGCCGGGCCTGGAAGCGTTTCTTCAGAAAGGTAGATCTAGAAAAGCTGTCAGTGTTTGGGCAATCAACATTTCCTCAGGACAATATTTAGGAGATCTGAAATGGACACCTTTTTACTTTGCATTTTCTGAACTCTTGTCCTTTCAAACGTGGCCCTTGTAACCTGCAGGGGAGGAGGCCCGAGGCCCAGAAAGGGCAGTGGTTTGCCCTGGGAAGAATGCTGCCTGGAGAACCAATTCTGTTCATTTTCAAACCAAAGGAGACCTTATCTCAAAAAACAAACAAACAAAAAAAGAAAAGTTAAATCACTGGTAATCTTTGTCCTTTTCCAATTCCAAGAATCTCCTGAAATGTATGTATATGGCTGGAGATCTTTTTTCTGGAGCAAAAATTTGCATCTATTTTTAAGTATTAGAATTAAATCCAGGGCCTAGACAAACAGTTCAGCAGATTAAAGTACCTGCAAGCAGGCACAGGGGCCAGGGGTTCAATCCCCAGGATTGACCTGCTGTGCCAACCCTGCCCCAAGGGCACGCTGAGATGGCAATTGAGACTGGACGTGGTGGTGCACGCCTGTAATCTCAGCTCTTGGGAGACTGTAATCAGGTGGATCACTACAAGTCCAATCTAGTAGTGAGACCTTGAACACCTTGGAGACCCTTCCCTACCCCCAAAGAAAAGAATTAAATCCAGGGCTTTTGCACTGAACTCATCCCAGCCACTGACTGCTTGATTGATTTATTGAGATAGGGCTTTGATTAGTTGACAAGTTGCCTAGACTAGGTTCAAATTTGTGGTTCTCTTGCTTTATCTCTCTATACAGTTTGGAATTACAGGCATGCATTACCATGCCTGGTTAAAAAAAAATCATATATTTTATGAGATTTGTCAAAGGGCTCAATTTCTAGCTAAAAAGACTCAAAGTTGCTGCTTCTGGTTCCCTTCAATGGTTTTTCCTGGGTCTTGAATCCCATGGTGACACTGGGCTTTAAAGGTTGGGTAAGTGGCCCGGATATGGGTGCTCAAGTCACTGGTATGTGATTAGGTTCCCACATCACCTACAAGGTCACAGGAGGAGACCATGTATTTGAACAATTGATTTTAACAGTCCTGTACTCCCTTAAATGTTGTCACTCCCCCATGAGAAGAGAATGAAAGTTTCCAGTTGTGTTCTAGGAAATTATAGTCAGACCAACTTCCCTGGAAAGATTATTTAATGGTTAGGGAATTCTGTGAAGTGTTGTATGTTATAGTCAGGTCTCAGAGATTAATAAAGTAAATTGTGTAATTGAGAAAAAGAGAAAACTTTCTTTGTAGAAACTGATTAAACTTTGTCCTGTACTTCTCAGACCTATTAAGAAAAAGAAAGAAAAGTTCCTGGAAAAACCTTTTGGAATAGTATCAGAAACTGGTCAGAATGTGGCCTCATGGCCCTTTCCGACCTCTATATATAAAAATAGGTATAAAATTATGAATTTTTTTTCTCTCATTGTTGAGACAAAATACCCAACACCCAAAATTAAAGGAATGAAAGGTTTACTTAGTTTATAGTTTGTGGTGGTTTCATAATCAGCTTGCTCCAAGATAGTCTGGCATGACGCAAGGACAACAGTTCTTGGCTGTAGAAAATAGCAAAAGACAAGAGCAAAAAGGGGGGCGAATGAGCTTCTTTTCCTTTCTTATCCTGTATGCAGGGTACCTGGCCTAGGATAGCACTCACACCATCTCCATGCCTTTCTCCTACACAGGCTCATCCTGCTCAGGATGTTTACAAAGTGAGGACCATGACTCCATGCTGAGTTGCTTAAACTCAGGTTGGCACAATGAATCAACCATAACACGGACTGTGAAGTCTTTGGTGGAGAGTCATAAGATTCTCAAGAGTCGATAGTGGTGATGAATTTAAATTTAAAGTGTGGGGGAAATGCCTGGTTTATCTTAGTTGGCAAACTGGCCAGTTGATGCTTCTTCCTTAACCATTATGAGTCCCTGCCCTTCATTTCTAGATCACTGATTCTGCCTTTTTCATCTCATTGCTCAAAATGTCTACCCACCAACACATTGGCAATCACTTTATTATTTCTAAAAATATGCATTCACATCTCTAAGGAAGTGAAGGATCTCTTTCTCTATGTTGCCTACTTAACAGACAGTCTGGTGCCTCCTCTAAACCTTCAGAACATTTGCTCTGCTTTTAGGAGGATTTACTATCTAAATTCCAACTACCTCTTCAAGTATTGATCACCACCACCATCACCACCAAGTTTTGGTCTTTCTGTTGCTTTACAGTGAATTCCAGAGCATTTTCCAGACGCTGTATCCTCTGACTGTCACAACAGAATTATGAAGAAACAGGGCAGACATTATTTTTCCCATAGGGAAGCAGAGTTGAGAGAAGTGAAAAGATGCTCCTGAGTCATAGAGGTGATGTAGGGAAGAGGTCAAGTTTGAGATCAGTGTTTTTGTCACTCAGTTTGACAATTTGGGCCAGAAATTAATAGAATTGTAGGAGAGTGGTAGCAGGCAATGGGAAACTTGAGTCTGTTTGGTCAAAGCAGAGCCAACCCCGGAGTTTGTGCTCTATGGACTACACGTGTGGACATGGTGCTGGGATGAGCACAGGGCTCTGGGGCTCAGCAGAGGAGTCTCATCCATCAGTAGTGTAGGAGTCTGTTTTGGGTCCTCATTTTGATCTGAGAAGTCAGTATTTGTAATTCCAAAGTTATGTCATTGGAATCTCACCAAGGTAATTCCAATCTACCACTTCTCATGCCACCCACGGTGAAAGTAAAGGCACTAAAACATATTTATAACTATTGGGGAGTCAAGGGGCTCTAAGTCCAGCCACAAAGATGGTTCTTGGGAACAAAGAGAGTGATCCAAGGCCTCACCTGGCTTTATTCAGTGGAGGAGTGGCTTGAGGAGGAATGACTGAGAATTGTGGGAGGTAGTGAATACTGTGAGCTGAGCTAGGGAGGAGGCCTCCATTTACATCTGCCACTTGCAGAGGATATGTAGAGAGAGTAATCTGTATAAGGCTATTTAGATAGTATCTAATGTTTTGGGTAGTCTGGTGCTTTAGCTTTGACATAATCTTTCAAGTCCCAGGAAGTCATAGCCTCTGTCTGGAGGCTCCTTCCCAGCTGGCAGTGCAGAGCATAGTCTCTTCAACCTGTCACAACTGGCTCACATTAAGGAGCAGCAGGTATAGGTTACCAGGGAGACACACATACCACCTTCAAAGACTATCACCAACACCTCAACTAGACCAATATACATTGCTTAAGGCCAATTGAGAGGATAAGTAAAAGTCCTAGCCAGCTCTTACATATCAATACAAGGAAATAGTGCCAGACTCAGTCAAAATAGAGACAGTTGCTCTTCTTTCAAGGAGAGCTGGCTAGGCGGTCCTCCACAAGTAGGAAGACTGTCTTGTATAAACATGGGTCCACAGGCCTCGTGCTTTGCTGGAGCTCAGACTCTCTTCAGTTGTCTGATTTCTCTACTAGTGGAGCTGGAAGAGGAATGATGGTTTTATAATCCATGGAGGAATAGGGCATGGAGTTTTGATTGCAGTGGAGAAAAACTGGGCAGAGTGAGATACTTGAGGTGTATGTTCTTGTCCAGACACAGGCTGGGCACAGGGGTCCACTGCTAGAAGGAGTGGACTGGGCTGCAGCCGCCCACCTTGAGGCTCTCTGGGCAGGATGAGGACCAGCAGTAGGGAGAGAAGCTGAGTGTACTTGAGCGGTGTTGATGCTGGGCCTTGGTGACAGAAGGTGGTCCGGGTAGGCCATTCTGTCCACCTTGCTCTGTAAGAGGAGAAGCTTTGGGGACCACCTGGAGGCCCTGTTCACAGCTCTTCTCTTCTCATCATGGGCAGCGCCTACTGGGTCACACACATGGGGAGCAGAGTAGGAAAAGTCTGGGTGCCTCAGGGTGCCTGTGGCTCATGACTGAATTGTGCAGACACCAGGGTCCTGGGGCTGGGTTAGCTCCGTGTCCCTTGCCTGCTTCAGGTGTAACTCATAATGAAAAAGGGTGAGAAAGTCAACACGCTTCTGACTTTTTTTTCACAATAACTTCTTTGATATTTTTAAAATCTGAACAAAGCTTTTCTCCAGGAAAATGAAGTTTTTGGTGTCCCCGTTCTGCTAATGTAACATAAACGTCCTAGTGGTGGTCAGGTTGGGATGTCCAAATAAGGACTCATTTTCATTTGGATGGCCCCACTCCAGGGCACCTGTTAGGGATCTTTTGAAATAATTGTGGCCACTTTTTAGAAATCTCCACTTCTGGGTTTAATGAATCTTGACTCATATATAAAAAAGAAAAGTGATGCTGAAGTCCCAGGCTGTTTCATGGGTTAACTTATTTCAGGTTAAAAAAGTAGTTAATATAAGACAAGAATCAAAGCTTTGTATGGTAGTGCAAGACTGTAATCCTAGTTACCAGGGAGGCTGAGATAGGAAGTTCACAAATTTAAGGTCAACTTGGGAAACTCAGTGAAACTCACCTCTAAATAAATAAATAAATAAATAAGTGAATGAATAAATAAATAGTTCAGAATATAGTCAAGTACTTGCTGAGAATGTACAAGGATCTTGATTCTCTTTTCCTTTTTTTTATTGGCATATCTCTGTGATACATAAAGAATACGTTCATCAACTTGGTCCTGTTACTCTCCCTTCTCCTTCCTCCCCCTCATCTCCTTTACCCCCAAGTTCCTTTCCTGCAATCCAATCTGTCTCTCGATTTCCTATGATCCATCTTTTAACTTACTCCTTAAATGATTTATACTTTGAGTTTCTCAAATAAAAGAAGCCATGCATTATTTAACCTTCCATGTCTTATTTATTTCACTTAGCACTATGATTTCAAGGTACATCCATTTTCCAACAAATGACTCATATCTATCCTCTTTTATGGCACTGTAACCCTCCAATGTGTGTGTGTGTGTGTGTGTGTGTATCACATTTTCTTGATCCATTTACAAGTTGATATGAAGGTAGGCTGCATTCAAGATTTAGTGATAATTAGTTATATTGCTATAACTCTTCAGTATAGCCAAAATAAAAAAAAAAAAAAAAAAAAAAAGAAGAGGGTTCAATGTATTTACTAGAGATGAATGGTAAAAGTAGGAGAGCCACCATTTTGCCAGCCTTAGGTGGAAGCAGCACAGGTCGTCAGTGATGGGGTTCTTTTTTTTTTTTTTTTTGTGGGACCAGGGTTCGAACTCACGACCTTGCACTTGCCCAGCAGGCACTTGTGCCTCGGAGCTATCTCCCCAGCCCAGTGATGGGGTTCTTGACATGAGCAAACCAGGGTGACAGATCCTACCTCACCAATCAACCTCAGCATTATGCCAGTGGATGCCTGACTTCCTTTTGCTGTGGTCTTGGCATTGGCCCTAGGGCCTTGCACTACCATGGGGCTCCATCAGGTGACTTCCTACATGAGACGACAACAGTCTGTTCCATTGTCTACCAAGTACTCTTTGCCAAGTGGCTTGAATTTTGAATTTCGTTAAGCTTCTAGGTCTAATTACCACTTTATAAGTGACGATTATGTTAGACAACACCACAGGGAGGTGATTAGTTCAGTTCAATATGGAGGAGATTCTATGGGATAAATAACTCCATTCCTGTGATGAATGAATAGCATAGAAATGGAGAGGAGGTCAAGATGCTCCAGCAGCCTATCAGGAAACAACCTTTGTGTTCAGCCACTGACGAATGGATAAAGAATATGTGGTGAACATACACAATGGATATAATTCAACCAGAGAAAGGATGCAGGCTATCATTTGAAGCAACAAGGATGGAACTGGAGATCAGATAGTGAACTCTGTCAAGTATGGAAAGGCAGGCACTGCCTGACCCCTTTCATATGGGAGCCTTGTAGAGACAAAAGCCTAATTAGCATCTCAAGGACAGGAGAGCAATAAACAAAGCCCAGGGACAGCTGCAGTCAGTTACTTGGGAATCCAAGAAAACTGGAATTCTAGGAGGCAGATAACTGCTTCACCGCTGGCTGGCTCCATTTGTTGCTTCCTTCCTTGCTTGGAGTGCTAACAATTAACATCTGTATGAACCTAGTGATAAGGAAAAGGTGGAAGTCACTAGAGGACATGATCTTCCTTTGCTAAAGTAATTATGCATGAGATCACAGAGATCACATTCACTAGCCCAAAATAAAGCTGAGTTGCTTCTGGGGTTCTGTGTTCCCTGAGGGATGAATCTCAGTGAGTCCTCTGAGCTACCTTCATCAGGTCTTCTCATTTCTTTCAGTATGTACAGCAGAACCTAAAATAGCTGGCTTCATAGTTGGAAATAGAAAGGTGGTCATGAAAGGCTGGGGACAGAAGGACAGGGAAGACTGACAATGGGTATTAGATTATGGTCAGGCACAAGGAAGAATAGAGGTGTGCTATTTCATAGGAAGGTGCTTATAGGCCATGGTAAGTATTGCAATTTCAAAAAGTTAAGAGGAAGAACTTTGTTCTTGCCACAAAAGAATGATAAATGTTTGAGGAGATAGGTATATGCACTTTGATCTGAATATTACACATGTATACATGTATTGAAATATCACATAGCACTTTGTAAGTGAATGACTTCTCCAGGTCACAGGACTGGGATGAGTAGACACAGTGCCACTACTCTGGCCTCCTACCAGTGTGCCTCTTACCTCCCCGAGAGGACCTGGGCTGAGGCTTGCCATGATCCTTTGTTTGTACTACATGCAAGGCCTAATTTCCCCATCCAGCACAGAGACCTACAGTCAAACATCCCATTTGAAAGTGGAGATGGAACTAAGCATTTGAATGAGGATTTCTAGAGTTGCTTCCATGCACTTTAATTTTATTTATTTATTTTCTCATTAAACTGTTTTAATGGGTCTCATAATTCTGTGACAGATTTTTGATCAAGTTGTTTCCATTAAAAGGTATTGATTTTAAAAACTGATAACTTAAAAACTGCCACACACAGAAAAGGGGTCCACAAAACATTCTCCTTTCCTTCTGAAGGTCTTACTATGCATTGTTATCATTAACCAGTCTTTCACTATTAAACTCAAATGGCTGATTGAGAAAAACAGTTCTGAGCCTGGCTTCCACCACTAATTAAGACTGGAGTGGCAGGTATTAGGGATAATATTCATTTAGCCTTCTGAGCTTTCTGGACAGACTTGGTAACCTTGCCAGTTCCAGCAGCCTTCTTGTACACAGCTTTGATAACACCCACAGCAACTGTCTGTTTCATATCATGCACTTTAATTTTAAGCTAATTTCAGAAACCCACCTAAATGTATTCTCCATGGAAACAACAACAGAACTCCAGAGAAGATGTCTAGACTGGATCACATCCCCTATACCCAGAGTTAGTACAATGTTCAATTTGATCCATGTTCTTGTAGAGCCTTCAAAGTACATTTAAATATATTTTCATGTTATCCATAGAAAAGATGTTGCATTGGGTGTGTGTGTGTGTTTACATAAATGGCACTACATTTTACATAATAACTTGCAATTTGGTTTTACTGCTAGAAAATGCACAATACAAGTTTTGGGATGTTTTTCATCAGTGGTACTACAGTTGTTCCTGTGGTTTGTAGCTTTTTGACCCTTCCTCATGTTTTAGCTTTCCGTGTTAGCACATCTAGGTCTTCCTTATCCCTTTTTTATGATGCCTAGTCATAAGACACTACATTTAGTGTGCTACAATAAATCCTCTTATGCCTTTCCTCTACTCAGGTGGAATGATGAAGTATATGGATTATTGTCCCACATTACTGATGTGGTGCATTGGCACAGGGAGGCAGAGTGTTTTGCCTATGTGATTTTTCATTACTATAACAGTATACTGAGAAAAATAACAAAAAGGAGGAAGTCTACATCTTGGGTCATGATTTCAGGGGTTTCAGTCCATGGTTGGTTGGTACTGTGGTTTTGGGCCTGAGGCTGGGCAGAACATCACAGCAGCAGGAGCATTGACTGTGCTGCTCACTTCATGACAGTGGGAAGTAGGGAGAGAGAATAAGGAGGGGGCCAGGACATGATAACCCTTCAAGAACATTCTCCCAGTGTCCTGCCTCCTGCAGTGAGGCCCCACCTCTTGAAGTTCCCATTACTTTCTAATGATGAGCTAACATGGAAAGCCTCCAAATTTCAGGTCCATCAGTGGATTAATTCATAGGTAAAGTCAGAGCTTCAGTGATCTAGTCACCTTCAAAAGCCCACCTCACTGCTGAATGCCACTGCAGGGGGCCCACACCTTCAACACACTGCTCTGGAGAACATTTCAGGTCCAACTCATAACTGGCTCTTTGTCTCCCAAACTTCCTGCCAGGACAACACATGCCAAGACTTCCTGCCACCCATCCTGGGCCCCTGGAGAGGTGATGCTTGTGCCCATTATTATCTTACACGTCATTGGCTTCTCCACCAGTGACACAAGCTCCCTATCCAAGGGGGTGTATATCACCCTATGTTAATGCTTATGGGCTCATCACTGGCTACTTGTGTTGGAGTCCCTTCCTGGTGCTTGTCTTGGCCTAAGTCTAAACTTACAATCCTAAAACCACGTTATTGGAATTCCACCAAGTTAATTCCAATCTACCACTCCTAGCAAAACCCACGTCGATAACAAAGACACTAAGACATATATATATATATATATATATATATATATATATATATATATATAATTATTGGGGAGCCAAGGGGCCCTAAGGCTAGCCGTGAAGATGGCTTTCTGGAACCAAGAGAGTGACCCAGGGCTGCACACAGGTTTTACTCATTGGAGAAGTGAGAGTGGCTTGTGAAAGGGAATTGTGGGAAGAAGGTCAGAAAAGAAGGGAGTTGTGGGAAAGTGGTAGGCATTGAAGGGGATTGTGAGAAGGTGAGCACTATGAGCTGGGCTAGGCAGGAGGACTGCATTCACCTCTGCCATATTTAGAGATATGCAAAAGAAGTAATTTGCATTATGCTATTGTGATAATATCTAATATTTTGGGGGTCTGGCACTTCAGCTCTGATACGTAATCTTTTCAAGTCCCAGGAAGTCATAGTCTCTATCTTGAGGCTCAATCCCAGGTGACATCATGGAGCATTGGCTCTTTGTCCTGTTATCAGGGAAATACACATGCCATCTTTGCAAATTACACTCAGCCTTGAGGCTGAGTGTTCCTAATGGAGGTACCTACCTGACCTTGAATGAAGGCCCTAGAAAAGCACTTTATTTTGTTTTTATTTTAATCTTTTTATTAGTATACATCTGCAATACATACTGGTCACATTTATCACAGGGGATTTGTACATGGACATGACACATCTTAATTTTTTTGTTCCAGTTTTTTACCTGCCCTGTAACCCTTTTTCACCTCCCCATTTGCAAAAACTCACCTTCTATTTATTCCTTCAATTTTTTTTTCCTTTAAATCCCATTTGCCAGGGGTCAGAGGTTTGATCCTGGGGTGTGCTGAGGCGGTGATTGAGACTCATGCATAGCTGTAATCCCAGGGCTTGGGAGGCTAAAAATAGGAGGATCAATACAAGTCCAATTTGTCTAGTGAGACTTTGTAGACCCTGTACTAATTCAATCAATCAATCAGTCAATCAATCATCAATCAATCAATCAATCAATCAATCTCATTTCCCTTTCTTCCTCCCCTCCACCTCATTTTTTATTCCTATTCCCATTTGAACATGTTTTTCCTGCTTCTTAATATCTATCCTCCATTTTGGTCCTTATTTATGCTTTGAGTTTCTCACACAAAAGAAGCAATGCAACATTTAAGCTTACGTCTGATTTATTCCACTTAAGTTATGGTCTTCAGATATATCTACTTAACATGCGTCGAGTTTATCCCTCCTTATAGTAGGTTAGTAATCTCCTGCATATGTGGCAACAAAGACTTCACTCCATTTTAGAAGTCACTTAAACTTGATAAACTCACCCTTGTTTCCAAAATAATATGTTAAGATGTTTCCATCTGTAAGCAGATTCTATTTCCAATAAATGCTATTTCTGACACCTGCTGTAGTGACCTCATGACTATGACTGTCACCATGTGGTTAGATCAACTCTGTGCTCTGCCTTTCTGACAAGTACCTCCTGCTATTTTTAGAAACTGGATTAACTGCTGTATAAGTCATCGTGCTTCTATCCTTGGGATTGATGCCTCTGGCTGACAACAGTTGGGGTCTCATCCATGCTAATGGAACCTGTATTTATTTAAAATCTGTGTTCCCATTTTTTGGCCTTCCAAGAGTGTCTCTGGCTATCTGACTTAACATATAAAATAAAGTATATTTATGTTTTCTTTATACATTCACTGATGGGCATAAGGGATGTTTCCAAGATTTAGGCTTTATAAATTATGCTGCTATGTACATGGATATTCATGCATTTCTCTGATATGATGATTTTAAAAATCATAATTATCAACACATATTAATTGTGCCAATTAATGGATTTCACTGTGACACAAAATTATTCAAATAAGAGGTGCAGCTTCTTCTGTCTTTCCCTGTGGTCTGAGCTTTGGAAGTAATAGTAGTAATAGTAGTAATAGTAATAGTAGTAATAGTAGCAGCAGCAGCAGCAGCAGCAGCAGCAGCTGTCTTTCTAGTGAGATGAGATGCTGCTCTTGGTGAAGCCATGAACCAGCCTCAGGGTGAGCAGGACTGCAACTGAAGTGAGAGGGAAGCCTTGGGAAGTCCATAGCTTGGTGTGTGCTCCAGATAGCTGTCATTTCTGCTTGCCTCAGGCATATACCAGTGCCAGGGGGATAGATGGGAGACTTTCATTCAGACCTCAGGGTCACACTGCACTCACACCATGCAGAATCTCACCAAGGCAGTCATGCTCTGTTGGAATTTGTCTCTGGGATTAGCTGATCCTTAAGTCCCTGTGGGAGATCATATGCTAGGATCCCAAGAGCCCACGATGGTTTACTGTAGTCACAGTGAGGAATAGATTACACATAAAGGGTCAAGAGATTTGGGAGGTGACAGGAGGCAAATATATAAGGCAAAACAGAAGAAATAGGATCATGAGGGCAATGATGGAACCACACTCCATAGAAAGTAAGTGGAGCTTGTTGTGTGAGCTTTCTCAGTGTTTCTCAAATCTTATGTCTGCACCAAGTGTAATTTCCATCACTGTCACTGGGGACACTGAATAACCTATGGAAAGTTGCAAAATTACCCAGTTGCTAAGCTGCAAGAAAAGCAGGCTTTCTAATTCTAAGGCTCCTAGACAAGTTCTCCCCCACCAGAACCAGCTTCCCCTTGGCCATGGGAAGGTGCTGCTTATTGGAAACTGTGAGATGGATGTGAGTTTCCAGCCTTGTTCTCCTCTTACCCAGGCCTTCACCACTGTGGCCACCCTGAGACCCCTGCACCTGTCTGTGTTCTTCGTGCCCTTTGCAGTCAAAGGCCTCAGGGATCCCAAGTCTGCAGTGGAGCTGCTCCAGGCCAGTGGGAAGAGAAGGCAGTGTGGCTGCTTTAGCTACTTTCCTATTGCCGAGATGTGAAGCTCAACGCCAAGACTCACAGAGGAGAGGTTTATGTTGGTTCACAGTCTCAGTTCTTTCACTGTCAGCTGTCTCCCGAGCAGAAGTTACATGAGGGAAGGGCCTGGGATAGAGGAGAGCTGCTCATGTTACAGGGCCAGAAGCAGAGAGAAGAGGAGAGCATGGGGAGGGACCTCCTTTCTAGGTCACCTCCCTTGTGACCAGCTATGACCAGTCCTGGCTCCCAAGTAGTGCAGCTAGCACATTCACCATTTGTTCTCATGATCTACCATCCTAAAACCCTACCTCTGAGCACATGACATTTTGGGATGATGGTCTGTCCAAACCACAACAATGGCCTTCACTCCGTGCTCTGAAGAGCACTCTGCCTGGGGAGACACAGGCCGCCTGGGTAGGGAGATGCAGCAATCACAGTGACCACTGGCATGGAAGCTGGGAAGAAGGATGGGTCACACAGGGGCCCAGGCCCCAAAGAGATCTGCTACAGTACCCAAACCAGGCTTCAGATAGCTGACCTGCATCCTTATCCAAGGTCCCTGCTAGTTTATTCTTAAAAAAGAATAAGTTGTTTACATTAAAAAAAAAAAAAAAAAAAAAAAAAACAGATTTCTGAGTAGTCTTGAATAACTACAAGATCTGACAGCTGCCAATACATTCTCATTAGGCCAGAGGCAGCTGATGCTGAGAGGACAGTCTGGCTAGGGAGGGTGTTCTGATGCAATGTGCTGTGTGCTCCTCCACGCACTGTGGTCTCCCATGTCAGGGCTGCATTTGCTTACCGTTTGTCACCTGGGAAGTGGGCAGCTTATTTACAAAGTTGGTCTTGCCCCACCAAGGATTTGAAAACCCTAATATAAACCAGTATTTAAAAAGACATTTCACAGGCACCTCGTTTTTAAATTCACATAAGTCCCTTACCTGTGTCATTCATTCACTTATATTCACTAGCAGCTACCACCTGCCATGCAGAATACCACATGCCAAGTCAACGACCTGAATTATGCAGGTCACATGCTGTTGTGAAGCCAGTGAGAGACTATGGAGTCCCTGAGCATGTATCGTGAACAGACTGCTCAGAGAAGGCCCTCTGCTGCGATGGCCATTTTTATTATATTTATTTATTTATTTTTGGGTGGTACTGGGAATTGAACCAGGGAGCAGTGAGCTACATCCAAGCTCTTTTTTTTTTTTTTTGTCTTTTTGAGACAAGGTCTCACTGTACAGTTAAGGCTGGCCTTGAGCACAGTTTTGTAGCTCAGGCTGGTCTCAAACACTCACGGATCCTCCTGCCTCAGCCTCCTGAGTGCTGGGATTACAGGCGTACACCACCACGCCTGGCTGCAGCTCTTTTTATTTTGAGACAATTTCATGAAGTTGTCCAGGGTGATCTCAGACTTGTAATTTGCCTGCTGTGGTCTCCCAAGTAGTTGGGATTGCAGGTGTGCCACCATGCATGGCTGAAATGACTTTTGACCTAAATTGTGGTGACTAGACAGGGGAAAGAGAGAGTGCAAAGGCCATGAGACTGAATCAATTAGGTTTGTCTGGGTATCAGAAAGATTGTCCTTTATTGTCAATGGCCCCAGGAACTTCTCTAACTCCCATCAACTGCTTTAGGACCCCATTCACACCTCCCCTTCTTGGTGGGTGCCCTGGGTTGTCCCTGTGACCTCCCTCCCCTATGCCTGTTTTTGCCTATGGGGTGGGAAGACAGGAATAAGCTAAAATCTGAGCCCAGGAGGGGAGGGACTATCTCAAATGCCCAGAAGTATCTTTCTGGATTTGTCTGAGCCAATCTCTAGATAAATGTGTGTGAACATAACTTGGGTCCAATGGGGTTTAGTTCCCACCCACCTTTCTTAAAGCTAGAATTCACGTAGTGCAATTCCTAAATTTATAGACAGGGAGTGGTGGATAAAGTGAGAAGCAGCCTGTCTATGGTTACATTTCCAACTGCGTAACACAACATTCCCCACAGCAAGTATATGGGAAGACCTTTTTATGTTTTATGGTTTTAAATAAAATGTTTTAGACAGTTTACAGATTGATCCCATGAGTTAGTGGGTCTTAGGACAGGTTTACTGTCCAACCAACAGCAGGGCTATGCTAATGGTGTGGCATGTGCCCTGTAGTTTGGAAATCACCATCTAGACTAGCCATTTTTGGACACTGACCTCCTGGTTGGCAGGGGATCCTTCAGACTTTTATTGTTTTTCAAGTTTCCCAAGCCATCTCAGGTGGCCAGGAAATGGGTACATATTCCTGCTGAGCTAAAGAATGGAATCCCCCTTTTGTTTTTGTCTTTACAGAGAGCTTCTTCCAGGGTAGCCCTGCTTTCCATGTCCAGGTATTGTGGAACGCCTTCCATGTGCTGATTTTGGAGGGGACCTCCTGTTGTGGAGGCAGGCCTGCCCTGGAGTTGTGAATGGGGTTCTGGTTTTTTTTTGGGGGGGGGGGTGGTACCGGGGATTGAATTCAGTACTGTGAGCTTGCCAGGCAAGCGCTTATGCTACTGAGCTATCTCCCTGGCCTGAGAGTGGGGTTCTGGAGCTAGAGAGGTATGCACACTTCTGAGGGAGTGGCTAGGGTCAAAGGACAAAGGAGAGAGGCTTGGCTCAGGGCTAGAAAAAAATCAGTTTGTCGGCATCATGGTAGCCTTGTGAGGGTGGAGTGGGCAGCTCTGCCAGATTTTTTCAGGCCTGAGGCTAGCAGCTTGGTCAGTCCCTCAACTGCTTCCTTGAGTCAGAATGGTCCTCACTAAGATCTCCCTTTACAATACAAGCTTTGGGAACTCAGAGTAGAGCTCAATGGTCGAGTGTGTGCTTAGCTTGAATAAGGCCTTGAGTTCAGCCCTCTACGGCCTTCCATGTCCAGAATCCCCACCCCAAACACACATTTTCCAGGCAGGGCAAATACTGGAAGTCTTTTATACTTCACCATGAATTAATCGATGTCCTAAATTTGGAGAATAGTCAAGACTCAGAATAGTAAGAAAAAAACAACTGTGCTGGTCCTTGGAGGAAATAAGCACATGGAAAGCAAAAGGGAGGGATAAGAAACTACTGTCAGGTCTCTGACCAGAAAAGAAACACTCCCCAAGCAGATCTGTCATCCACACTTGCAAATGCATAGTGTTAGCAGGAAGTTAGCAGCTTGGTCACACAGCTGAACCTACAGAGAGCGGATTCTGCAAACACCACGAGAGAATGCTGTCCCTGCCAGAAAGCCCCTGTACCCAACACCACCTTGTATATTAGCCAGCCCCAAGTTCCCTCTCAGTGACCCTCCTCAGCAATGCCTCCCTGCTCTACCTAAACTCTCCTATTGTTATGGCTTGTATCTAGTTGTCCCCCTGAAAGCCTCATGCAGTCATGGGGCAGGGACTTCTAGAATTTGAGATTAACTCATAGTCCACTGGGATTATGGTGATCCACTGGAATTATAGGTTTTAGTACTGCTGGGATTATGAATGTGAGTGCTACAACTAAACTGGGGCAGAGAGCCTGAATATAACATAAGTGAGACAGGGACAGATTCTCTCTCTGTTGCTGTTGCGGCTGTTCCACTGCCATGAACTGATGCTTTCTGTCCTGTGCCTTTGGGTCAGCCGAGTATGGACTGAAACCTCCATTAACTGTGCGTTAAATGAACCTTTCTTCCATTTTGGTTGTTGGGTATTTGTTCCAGCAATGAGAGAAGAGCAACTGAGACAGCTGTAAACCATGCTTTTGTCTCTTGCTTGAGGCCAATGGTCTCTTTGCCCTAGGCCCACTCTTCAGTAAACCCTCACACAATGATTAAACACTGCCTGCCTTGGTGGTCTCAAGTGCGCCTTGGTTCATCTTAACAACTGCCACATGTTAAATTCTTTGGGGAAGCAGGCACCAGCTCACATGCTATCACTCAGTTGATTCTGTGAACTCCCTATCCCAAGCTCCTTCTCTGCTTCCTTTTATGAGAGTGAACATCCCGCGGTTTCCTTCCCTCCCCTCTGGTTTTCATCATCATCTACTAATGTAGATAGTACTATCAATCATAGCAGATATAAAATAGATATAGATGTGGATCTATGCCTAGTCATAGATATAGTATCTAAAACAGACATTAATATCTGATGAATAGGTTGGAATATCTACCATCTGTCTGTTGACACCTTCTCCCTGAGTGAGCCTCTTTAGGCATATGTTTTAAGCTCTATCTCTGCTATTATCTCCAACCTTGAAATCTCCTCTTGGATTCAGATTCAGTTGCGAGACAGCTGCCTTTAAGTGTCCTCAAAGAATTGTGAAGGAGACCCGAGGACACCTTCTGTCAGGTCCTGGCTCTTTCTCTTCCTGGAGGTGGGCTCACTCCCATTTCCAGCACGGTCAGAGCCTGGGATTCTATGGTCCCTTCCCCTTCTCCTGCCATCTGACCATCAGGCTTTCAGGTCCTCTCTGATTTTGCTCCCATGCCCAGTCCCTTCTGCCTGTGGACTGTTCCCTGCCTGGGCCCCAGTCATCATCCTGCCTTCTCCAGGCCTCCTCTGCCTCTCCACCTTCACTATTGTCCTCCTAGGACCTGCTGCCATGTAGCAGACAGACATTCTAAAACACAGCCAACTCAGGTCCTTTCAGAAATGCCATTTTCCCTCACTTCTCACACATTTCTTTTTTCTTTCTTTTCTTTTCTCACACATTTCTTTTTTTAATTTTTTTTTTTCTTGTTTTAGAACTTCTTGTTTACTTATTTACTTATTTTTATGGCCAGCTCAGCTTGCCCTGAGGGCAGGGCTGGTGCAGCATGTGGTGCCGGGGATCGAAACTTGGTCCCTGCAGCCACCTAAGCCTTCCTAAGCAGGCGCTTTAGACCACTGAGCCATCCTGCTGGGCCCCTCTCACACATTTCTTAATGAGAGTCTGCGATGGGTGTTAGGCTCACAGTGGGTCATGGGCGATGCAGACAGGGCTGGACATCATGGGCTGGACATCATCTCACAGGGCTTCTCCCCTGAAAACAGGCCAAGTGATCACATGTATGTGTTTAACATTAACAGAGCACACAGGGCTGTAGGAACAGTCAGGGGTGGTGGAAGTACACAGGGGAAGTGCAAGAAGGCCTCTTGGAGGAGACCACTCCTTGGAGGATGGGATGCACTCAGCCAGATCATGATTGGGAGGCTGGCAATGAAGAAAAGCAGAGTGTTTCCAGGGAAGGCAGTGAGGCATGGAGGCGGGGCTCCCACCTCACAGACTGAGTGTAAAGTGTATCCTTGTTACTGTCAGGACCCAGGGAGGGCAGAGTGTTGTACTTGTTGTATGTTGTGTGTCGGTGCCAAAAGAAACGACGAGAAGACCCGACGAATAAGCTTCAGAGGACTCACTGAGACTTGTCTCTCTCAAAGTGAGCCCAGAGCTTCAGAAACAGTTCACTTTTATTGAGGGCTACGGGCAGGCTATGGAATGTGTGAAATTACTTTATAGATTATAAATCACTATGTCTTCTACCATTTGCCTAACACTAGGTTCACACAGATGCTAACAGATAACCAAGGAGTGGTGGAGGTGACAACCCTTAACATCCCAAGCAAGAGGTCAATAAACAGGGTGCCAGCAAGAGAAGCTGCTATCTGCAGTTGTAATCTGCAGTCCCAGCTTTCCGGGACCTACAACAGACAGCAGCCCTGCCTGAGCTTTGTTTAATGTTTCCTGCTTCTTGGGATATCAGTTGGGCATATTGCTACAGCAGAGGCCTCCCCACCTCTAGGACAATACTCCTGCCTGGTAGAACCAGGAGACAGGTAGAAAATGGCATTGGTGGCCCAGCACTGGCCACCTGTGTGGCCATGCTGGTGAGACAGGCTCTCAGCCCCTCCAGCGCACAAGCCAGGGCACTAGCACTCTCTTGGTTCTGGTCCAGCAGTGACATTCAATATCTTCAGGTTTAACTTTATTTTTTATTAGTATATATTTGTCATACCTATTGATCATATTCATCATAGGAAATTTGTACCTATATATGATACACCTTTGTTATGGTTTATGTCTAGTTGTTCCCCCAAAGCCTCATGTAGTCATTGAATGGGAACTTCTATAGATTGAGACTTGACTCATGAGTCACTGGGATTATGTGCTTCAGTACTGATGGGATTATTGGTCTGAGAAGGGCTGGGACTATGGGTGTGGTCTAGGGTGGATATCCTAAGGCAGAGAGCCTGATGGGAATATAAAGAGAGACAGAGAGACAGACTAGAGCTGTTGCTCTCTGCTGCCCTGTTTGGTTGGCTGCCTCTGCCACCATTTTGTTGCTGTTCCACCACCATGAACTGGATGCTCTCTGCCCTGTTCCGCTCAGTCTTGGGCCAGCCGAATATGGACTGAAACCTCCATGAACTGTGAGCTAAATAACCTTTCCTTCCTTCATTTTGAGTGTCGGGTATTTGTCCCAGCAATGAGTAAAAAGTAACTAAGATGACCTTAATTCTTTTTTTCCCTGTTCTTGTGTATTCATGTGTGCATGAATACCTCTCCCCTCCCTCAGTCTTCTCATTCTTCATTGACAGAGGCTTTGTTTCCATTTTTTCCTTCCAGTCCTTTTTTAAAAAAATTCCTTTACTTTTCTTGTCTTTCCTCTCCTTATCTCTTCTGAACACAGTCTTCCTTCTTCCCAGTATCTGTCCCTCACTATGCTCCTTTTTTACCCTCAGAGCTCTCACAAAAGAGAAACAATGCAATATTTAAACTTGTGTGCCCAATTTAGTTCTAATCTAAATTTAAGACTAAAGTCATGAGATGCATCCATTTTCCTGCATGTTTATCCTTCTTTATGACAGACTAGTACTCCATTGTGTATAGATGCTGCATTTTCTTTATCTATTCATGGACATGTGGGCTATTTCCAATATTTAACTATTATAAAATGTGCTGTCATAAACATAGGTATGCATATATCACTGCAATATGATACTTTTAATTACTTTGGAAGGGTACCTAGATGGGAAAAAACTAGGTCACATGAAGCTTCTAGTCCTGGCTTTTTGAGGCATCTCCACATGAATTTTCCTAGTGGTTATACTTGTCTGCACTTGCACCAACAGTGGAAAAGGGCTCCTTTTCCCCATAGCCCCTCCAACATTTGTTATCGGTTGATTTTGTGATGATAGCCATTCTTTCTGGGGTGAGATGGAATCTCACTTTTTTTTTTTTGTGGCCTGGCTCAGTGTACCCTGGGGTAGGGCTGGCATGGCATATGGTGCCAGCGATCAAATCAGAGTCCCTGTGCACTTGCCTAAGCTTGCCTTGGTAGAGACTTTAGAGTGCTGAGCTATCTTGCTGGCCTCAGTGTTGTTTTAATGCACATTTCTCAAAAGACCAGTGCTAGTAAACATTTTTTTCATCTAGAGTATTTATTTGCCATTTGTATTTCTTAATCTGAGAAGTGTCTATTCATTTCACATAACTATTTTTGAATTGGGTCTTTAAATTTAGGAGCAGGCAGTTTTCATGTTTTGGAGTTGTTTATATTTTCTAGACGCTAGTCCTTTGTCTGAAGAATAGCTGGCAAGATATTTTCACATTATGTGGCTCATCTCTTCACTCTGTTGGTGGTTTCTTTACTGTAAAAAACCCTTTTAATTTGCAGTGATGCAAATTATTGATTTTCAGTAATATTTAGTATGCAATTAGGGTTTTGTTTATGCAGTTCTTCTCTACACTTACGTTTTTATGTTTTACCTATTACATATTCTACCTTACAATAGATAAATTTTTTTTGTAATAAGATTTTTGGTCCATTTTGATTTTAGTTTAGTGCATAGTGGGAGATATGGTCTAGCTTTTTAGCATGTGGATAGCCAGTCTTCCCAGCACTATTTAGGAAGGCATTATCTTCCTTCTAGTATTTGGGCCCTTTGTCAAAGATAAGGTATCTGAGGGTCCTTAGGGTTGTTTCTGCATCTTCTAATCT
The DNA here is from genome assembly GCA_004027025.1 of Myocastor coypus. NCBI lineage: Eukaryota > Metazoa > Chordata > Mammalia > Rodentia > Myocastoridae > Myocastor > Myocastor coypus. The sequence goes on along the minus strand of PVJA010020641.1, from coordinate 2,294 downwards.
GTTCCTTTGATCCTTGGGTCTGTTTTTTTAATTTTGTCAACACCCTGCTGTTTTTATCATGGCAACTTTGTAGCATAATTTCAAGTTAGGAATTGTTATCTCCCCTGCCTTGGCCTTTGTTTCCCAGAATTGCTTTTGCTATGTTAGGATTCTTCTCATTTTCTATGAATTTTAGGATTGTTTTGTCTAATTCTATGAGGTATGGTATTGCTATTTAATGCAATCAGAATTCCATTAAATCGTATAATAGTTTCAGAACTATGAGCATTTTTACTGTATAAGTTTTGATTATCCAAGAACAAGGGCTACTTTTTAGTCTTCTAATATTCTCTTTGGTCTTTTTCAGAGCAATAGTTTTCAATGTAAGAGTCTTCTATTACCTTTGTTAGATTAATTTCTAAGTGTTTCATTTTTTGGGTGATAAGGTGAAATGTGTTTTTCCTGATTTCCCTCTAGTCAGTTTATTAAAGTACAGAAATTTTATTGATTTTTTTGAAATGGGGATTGAACATAGGACCTTGCGCTTGCCAGGCAGGCACTCATACTACTGGGCTATCTCCCTAGCTCTTCTATTGGTTTTTGAGTGTTGACTTTGTATCTTGTTAGGCTGCTAAATTTGGTTACTAGTCTAGTAATCTTTTGGTGGAGTTTTTGTGTTGTCTTAGTTATTCTTCTTATTGCTGAGACAAAATATACAGTACCCAAACTTAAAGGAGGAGAGGCTTACTTAGTTCTCGGGTTTTACACTTGATCTTAGCCAAAAGGCCGAGAAGTGATAGTTCTCGGTTTTTAGAAGTTTAAATACATCTAAAGCTGGCTGGCTTTGGTGTGGGTGGCACAGGACAGACAGGCATTACAGAAGAGAAACAGCTTGAGGCAAGTGGAAAGTGACACAACAAGCATGGAAGGAATGAGACAAGACTCCTTCCGTCCCATACACTCTGTCCAGGCTACTGAGATTAGAGTGGTGCCAAACTAATCAGTGGACTGATTCAGTAATTACTTGCCCTTAAACCTAGCAGCCAACTCTGAAAAATAAGAAGGATGTGTATGTTGTTGTTGTGATAGAACACTCTGTAGACATTAACTAAATCCATTTGTTCAAAGGTTTGATTCAGTTGTGATATTTTTTGTTGACTTTTGGTATAGTTGATCCACCTATTTGTGACAGTGGTGTTTGAGGTTCCCCATTATGATTGTGCTAGTGCTGATTTGGTTTTTCATGTTTCTTAGTGTATGTTCATACCGTTGGGTGTGTCAGCATTTTGTGCATATCTATGATTGTTATCTCTTCCTCTTGAGTTGATCCCTTAGCAATTATGTAGTGATTTCCTTTGTCCCTTATCAGTTTTGGCTTGAAATCCACTTTGGCTGCAAATAGAATAGCTACTGTTTTTTTCTGGTCTCCTGTCACATGGATTGTTTTCTATCCTTTGTTTTTTTTTATGATATTTTCTGGCCATCATCGATGTTCTAATAACTTTCTATACAATGTGATATAAGCAGTTACACAATTTTGACACAGATATTTGGAAATTCAAGGAAATAACAACATTGTACCCTTTCAAGAATATGGTATTTGGCTCAGTCTCTTATTTTCAAGTACTACTCTTGAAAGAGAGAATGACAGTAACTGAGTTTACACCGGGAGCAGTACATATCAAAAAGACAAGAGTGACATGTATTCCAAACATAATTTTAGCGTTACATTGTGCTATAATCAATATGCTGAACCCCTTGAAGGTTCTTAAGACCTATATCTGACTCATCCTGTGTACATCAGTGTATGGTTTTGCTATTGATATGTTTTTGGCTTTATCTGCTTCCAGTCGCTTCATTGTTTAGTCCATAACACATTCAGCTGTGTTATGCCCTTAAGTTCTTGTTTTCTTCTTTAAAGTTCTTATATTAGGGAGACTATACGATATTTACACATATAGGTCTGGTTTATTTCACTAATGAATATATGTTCAACATACATCCATTTATATATGAAGTCTTCAAACTTATCATTCTTTATGGATGAGTAGTATTCCATTGTATAAAAATACCACATTTTCTTTAACCATTCTTCAAATGATGGACATTTTGGTTGTTTCCATGATTTGGCTATTACAAATTGGGCTGCTATAAACATAGGTGCACAGATATCCCTATGGTATGAAGTTTTCAGTTCTTCTGGGAAAATTCCCAGTAGGGGGATAGCTGGATTGAACGGAACTTCCAATTCTAGTTTTGTAAGGATCCTCCACACTGCTTTCCATAATGGTTGCACCAATCTGCATTCCCACCAG
>PVJA010020640.1:0-36613 GCA_004027025.1 Myocastor coypus | reverse complement strand
TCTTGCTTCGACTTGCCCTTGACCACCCAGCAAGAAAAAAAAAATGCTTAATTACAATTAATGAAACGCAGTGCTAGATTGGTGAAATGAGCTTTAGGAGGCTTAGATTCAATAGCCTCCAACATCACAAGCTTCACACTGGTGGCCCACTACAATTGCAGAACATCTGACTGTGTATGTATCTGCTTCCTCTTAGTCCAAAGAGAAATATATTCTTTTCCTTTTATTTTTTTGCTAAGCAACATCAATAGGGAGGTGGGTCATGTCCACACACTGTACTCTGTAGAACGATTGTGAGGGCAATATGCAATATGTCAACTTTCAAAGAAAAGAAGGGGGAAAAGGAAAAAAAAAAGAAAAGTAATGTTGATTTAGAAGGGTAAATGTTTAATTGTTTGATCAATCTTATATACCTATATGTATTAATCTAAACTGATCTGATGATGAAAATATGTAATATAACCATTGTTAAATTTAAACAATTAAAAATATCAAATAAAAAAAAGGAATAATAACTGGACCTTTCTGGGAGAGATGCTTGAATTAAATAAATATATGAAACTCCTAAAAGCAGTGCATGGCTAACAACTGCAGAAACCTACTTTTGTTTTTACGTTCTATCTCCATGAGCTACAAAACACTGGCTTACCATTTCTTACTATGAATGTATTTCTGTCATTTTGGCTCACACAATGTTTGAAACCCTCCACTTAGCTTGGGCCAGGTAAGCCCTGCACTCATCAGTGTGTTTATTCTCTGATGTGTGCAATAGCTAAATATGTATTTGGATGTAAGGCTCTGTTGGAAATGGCTCCCTGCTGTCATCTCTGGCCAGAAGACCCTGGCTCGCATTCTGACCCTGTGTTCTGCGTCCCTGTGTCATTGAGCTAGGAGCCTTGCTCCCCCACCCACATGTCGTGGTCTTTCTCCTGTGGAGCCAACTGTCCATGGACCGAATGCCCTGAAGCCACGAGCTAAATGAAAACCCTCCTTCTGTTGTTAGTTTCAGGCATCTGTCCCCTGAGGGAATCTGACTACTACAGCTTTTTGCCTTATATATTTGGATTTCCCAATATAATATAGGGTGGTTCATCGCATTGTACAGAAATATACTTTATTTATATACTGTAGTATTTATAAGTATGAATGACCAACCTATTTCAATTTTAAATTTCCCACTTTTGAATTCTATTTGTTTTCTAAGAATATGCTGGTCCCTGCCTCCACCTGTCCCCAAACTGGCAATTGAGCTTAGCAACTTACATAGCTATACATACTGTCTAACACCGAACTATAGTGCCAGGGGCCTACGTGGTTAGGGTTTCATTTGCTTTATCTGAGAAGGGATCTTGCTGAGCTTCACAGGCTGGCCCCAAGCTTGTAACTCTCCTGCCATAGCACAAATATCTGGCCCCAGCCCACTTCTATTTTTTATTTATTTATTTATTTATTTATTTATTTATTTATTTATTTATTTATTTTTTGAGACAGGGTCTTACTATGCAGTTCAGGCTGGCCTTGAGCTCACTTTTTTAGCCCAGGCTGGTCTTGAACTTGCACTGATCCTCCTGCCTCACTTCTATTTTAAAGTTTTTCTTTTTCTGTACTTCTCATTTTGAACAATTTTCTTATATCCTTTCTATTTCATTGCCTCTTACAATTTTAATGTAGCTCTTGATGCATCAGCTAGATGGATTTCAACTAGATCCTGTTTAGGAAGCTACTCATTGCATAAAGAGGTTTAAATGTATCTATTGTCAAAGTGAGTAGATTTCCATATATTCTTATCATACTGGTTACTTTTTCAGTTTATTTAATTTTCTCTGTACATATTTTCTTGAAGATTTTTTATTTTTTGTAGTTTAGGTAGTGAATATGTAGTTTTAGTTTTATAAGAATTTGTAATTTACTATTAATTTTATTCAGGTCAATAGTTTTCAAATCATTAACATCAAAACAAAAGACTATGCAGATTTCTTGGGAATCATAGAAAAAATAGTTATAGGTTAGAGATCACTTTCAGGTTTCAGTGCATGTTGCTTGTAATATTGCTATGAACATTTTATGTTTTATACATATTTCCTCTGAATTTATTTATGAACATTTTTGTGTTTGAATTTTCAAGTAAGCTCCACTGGCATCTATGAACATACTTAGATTTTATGCTATTTCAGAAAATTTCATAACTGGTGCCATTTCCTAAAGAAATATCCAACATTTTCCACACAAATTTATGGGAGAACAGAGGATAGTTCAGTGTCAAACACATTAATAGGCATCAGCCTACTAATTAAAATTGTTTTTAGTTCCAAATACATAATTTTTTTTAAAAAGGTGTCTTTAAGAAAGTCATGGCACTATGACTCAATGTTTCCATTCCTATCATTTTTAAAATCTGTCAGTTTGAAGGACAGAATTTTAAGCAACACCAATTTTTGTTTTTCCTAAAGGCAAGAACTTCAGATCTGCTGAAATGCATAAAAAAATAAATTAATTTAGAAAACAAATTGATCACAGAGGACTAAAATGAGAGTAGTAATGTTACAAAGGTGTTTTACAGTCCTGTGGGTACTGAGGCACAACTGAACAGAATATATTACTTCATGAAATTAATGTTGACTCTCTTGTAGTCACAAAAAGTGAAAATCATATTTGGAAGTATCTGACACATGAATGGATTCATTTGCTTGTTCAGTTTTAGAGACTATTTCTTATTCCTGTCTTTCATTGATCAGACAGTGGAAATTAGAAATTTATGGTCATTTGATTGTCTTGTAAGAAAACCTAAGAGCATTTACCTGGGGTCATTTGTAAGAAGAAAGTGGTGAATATTTAGCAAGAGAGTGGCATTGTTTACTGGTTTTCATTTGCCTTCACTATATGTTCATTGAAATTCTAATGTGTAAAATGACGCCTGGCAAGCTGATTTCCAGCTGAAAATCTGCTTTGAACTGCAGTGTTTTGATTTAGATAATATTGAACATTCTTTATATTTGAATTATTATAACCAACTGGTTGAAAAAGTGCTCTTTATGAAAGAATAAGATGTTAATTGCCCTGCTAGAATGACACTAAATAAAAATTTTGTTTACCTAATAATCTATTTTAAGAAAATGATAACATTTGAGTCTCAGATTTTATGAATGCAATAGAATAATCTACTAACAACTAAATAATAAAATGAATGTTTATTGCTAATAAGTCTAAAAGTAATGTTAAGATCATCCATAGCTACAGTACAATACCACATCACAAAACCCACCTTAGTATAATTGATAAGGCTTTTCCGATTTCACCATTCATTCCTAGTATGTTTATCTGTGCACACATGGGAATGGTTGTACAGAACTCTTCAGCATCATCGCATGTCTAGTCTCCAATACTTAGCACAATCCAACCCAGTGCTCTAATTCTGCCTCAGATAATTTCAAAGCTATGCATTCTTTATCCTTAATTCTTTAACTCTGGAAACCACTAATTTCTTCTGTTTCTATAATTTTGTAATTATTATAATGTACTATTAATATTATTATTCTGTAAGTCAATATAGTTCACTGGAAAGAGCAAACTCAAAGAATTAAAATTAAATTAGAGCTCAATCCCTGGGACTGAAAAGAAAATAACTAAAATGAGAAATTCCATATGACCCAGTTATTCTTCTTGTAGGTATCTTCCCCAAAGAGGAAAAGACAGCATACTGAAATGATACAGGCATACCATTGGTCATAGCAGCACATTTCAATGTAGCCAAACCCTGGAAGTATCCTGTATGTCCTTTAGTAGTAAATGAGTAGATAAAGCATGAGATCTATACACAGTTGAATACTACTCAGCTACAAAAAAGAATAAGTTTCAGAAATTTGAAGGAAAATGCTAAGGCATTTGATATTAATATCATTGAAAACAATGATATTGAGCTCAAATACCTATGTTATATAGCAATTGTATCACTAAGCTTCTCTTCTGGAGGTTTAACAAGTTAAGTTTGCAGACCAAAAATTAGAGAAAAAGAAGGGCTGCAAAAATAGCCAGTATTTTGACCTTGGCCCTTCAAGGTCAGTGAGGACTCAGGACATAAGAGAAACTGTGCTGTAAGATACTATAACTCAGTGGTGTCCCAAATTTTCTGTTCAAGGAGGTTATGGGGCCACAGAAGAAAGGGACTGATGATGTATAGTGTTCCTAAAGAGAGTCAACTGGAGAGAAAGCATTCTGTCAGGCCCTCACAGAGAGCAAACTGGTCAAGCAATGGTCATGATTCATCCAGATGGCTGACACTGACAACAGTTCTACGAAGCACTTCACATGGTTTCAAGGTAAATTCTGAAGGGATATGACTGACCTTGAGAGATATAAAAGTTATATGTTTTGTTGTATAGGTCTTGCTTTAATTTGGCCTTAGCCATCCAGCAAAAAAGTTTAACCATGACAGATAAGCATGCTGAGCTGTAAAAGGTTCAATTCAACAGCTTCAGACACTGCCAGTTCTGCATTATAAGAAGCAATAATGAAAATAGGATTATGGGCTCTAGAGAGAGAAGAAGGTGGGGGGAAAATTATGAAAAAGACGCATCGAGTACCTATGTATATTCCCTAAAATGAATGTAAACCTTATGCATTACCAACATGAAGAAATAAAATAAAATTAAAAACAAAATTCAAAGAAATAAAAATAAATAAAATCTTGAAAATCATATGCAAATATGTTAAACACATTTTTTTACATATTCTGTGCAGTTTAGATGTAAAATATACCAACTATAATACTATCAAATAGGTTATTAAAAGCTGATCAATTGTTGGCAAGTTCATCAGGATTTCTACAGTGCAGAGGACACAGCATCAGCCCAATGCTAGTTGCAGTTCAAAATAGGAATTTTCTAGAAGAAAAGCTTAATAGTTTAACATTGGTGGATGTAGCAAGGTGAGATTTTGATGAGGAAAATAAGAACCAATATGCATTCAACTTTCCCCATAGGAAAGCTGTTTACCCAGAAAAGCAAAATGTTTATCCAGATAAATTGTTTTACAACAATTTTCTGAAGTAAACAGCAAAGTTATGTTTGGGTTTACACTCTGACCTTACTGGTAAAAAGTTTTGTAAGAAACACAGAGAATGGTATCACGTTATGCTGGGTAGTCAAAATTCTCTGTCCTTTCTTTTTTTTAACTTTTTTTTTTTTTTTTTTTTTTTTGTGGAACCAGGGATTGAACTCAGGCCCTTACACTTGCCAGGCAAGTGCTTATTCTATAGAGCTGTCTCCCCAGCCCCATCTCTGGCCTTTTTTGTTAGATGTATTGGACAAAATATCAGAATCGTAACCAATTTAAATCTGGACTACTCTGAAAAACTATGGTCATATCAAGTTTCTGCTAGTGATTAATTCAACCTCCATAGTAGTTTATACTTTTGGATGAAGAATTACATGGGCATTTTGGTCTTATAATACCATTTAAGTTGTATATTTAAGTAAGACACTCAATTCTAAGAAAATATGAAACTTACAAGAGCTTTTAATTCTCTTCTAGGTCAGATGCCATGTTACAGCTTTTACTTAGACATACTTGTCAAGGCCTCAGCCACTCATAGGTGACTTTCTCCAGAGATGGCTGGATCCAGGGTGTGAGACTATGAACTAAGGGTGTGAGGCATCTGAATGAGCTCCTTAGTTGGGTTAACTGTCTGAGCACGGCTGAACAGAGTTTTTGAATAGGTAAGCTGCACTCTGGGTATTGGCCCCACCAGTCAATAAAGACATAAAGAAGGCTGGTTCATTGCTTGCTGCTTGCTACCTTCTGCCTACCACACCATGAGTTTTTTCTCCGCTGTGATGTCCCTTTGCCATGGGTCATCATCCTTTGGAGCCAGCTGACTAGCACTGAGCCGTCTACACATTGTGAGTTAAAATGAGTCTCTACTTCTATAACTTATGCAAATTGGGGTTTTTATCTCAGCAAAGAAAACACAACTAACATAACCAGAATACTTAAACTGAACAAAGGATCATTGTAAAGTTAAGGAAAAAAACTTTAAATAAGATATTAAGATACTAATATCCATCTCTCTAGATAGATATAGGTATATAGATATAGATGTAGATATAGATAGATAAGCATCAAATATAAATTTGCATATATGAGAATGGGTGTGGTGGTGCATGCCTATAATCCCAGCACTTGAGAGGCTGAAAACAGTATGATCACTATGGATCCAATCTGTGTAGTGAGATCCTGTAAACCTCGTACTAAATACATAAAAAAATAGAATAATAAATTTGCATATATGTTGGGTTGAATTATACACCTTCAGATTTGACTATGTTGAAACTCTAAACAACAAAAGAGGCCATATTTGGAGATGAGGATTTTGAAGAGGTGAGGAAGTTAACATGGGGTCATCAGAGTGGACTTTGTTGCAGTACACCTAATGCTCCTGTAGAAACTAGGTAAACAGACAGATGCAGAAGGGAAATGAGGGTATATGGAGAAGACAGCCACCTATGGGTCAAAGAGGGGCCCTCTGAAGAAAACGGCCCTACGAGCACAGGGAGCTCAGGCTATCAGCACCCAGAACTGTGAGGAAATGAATCACATTTTAAATCATCAAGTCTGTGGCATTTTGTTGTGGCAGCTAAGCAAACCAGTCAAATATGTATTTATATTTTTGTTTTTTTCTTAAGCTAAGTATATTACTCTCTATTTTAAGTCACTTTGCACTCTTAGCATCCCTGGACCGAGCAGTGTGCAGGGAACAGAGATTTAGCCCTCACTGTGCTGGAATTTGGAAAGCCAAGATCAAGGCCCAGGCATCTATGTATGAATGAAGGCTTTCTCCCACCTGAGAAACAAACTAAAGGTTCACAAAGAAGAACAAGGCAAGGGTGCCAACTATTACACTGTCCTTTCTAGAATAGTGCAGTTCATTTCTAAAGATGCCACTCTCACAACCCCCACTCTTCTGTGTGACCTCTCAACACTGTTGCACTGAGGTTTTCCTTTCCAACACATAAGGTTATGTCATTGTCTTTATACAAGGTAAGCACTGTTTGTTCTTTCAAACTCAAGGGAAATAACAGTATCAGAAATATTTACAAACACAAATCTACCAGATTAATAACTATTTGATGTGGATCGCTTAAAGGCACTGTATATACTTTTACTCCACAGCCATTCTCTACATTATCTTTCAAAAAGTATAGGTGCAAACAACAATTAATGACCAATGTTTTTATCTTTTTCTTCTAGATATCGTTTTATGTATCCACAGATTAAAGTATTAACTCAGTAAGTAATTAACCTAAGACCTTCTAAAGTTACATTTAAAATTAAATGGACAGATAAAGCATAGATAGTTGGTTTAAACACTTTGAAAGTTATTTTAAAGTGTTTAGTTCAATACTGTAAGATTATGCTCTTAAAATAATTTATTCACACACATACACACACACACACACGATCAGGGAGACAAGATAAAAGTTTTTAACTAAAATTATAATTCACTATATCTTAAAAACTATCACTTATTCTTCTTTAAGAAGAGCATGGCTAATCCCACCCTAAGGGCAAGGCTGGTGTGGCATATGGTTCTAGATAACGAACCACGGTTCCTTGCGCCTTAAGCTTGCCTAAGCAGGTGCTTTAGATCACTGAGCTATCTCCCCAGCCCTATGACTTATCCTTGAGTAATATACTTAGTACACAATTCTTATATTCTTATAGGCTTAAACATATTGAATTCAACTTACGAACTTGTATGTTATTTTACCAAATTGTAAAGACTGTGAGTCATGACCAAAAAAAATAATCTAACTTTCTACCTTTGTGAAGAACCAAAGCCATTACTTACACTAAGCTTTTTTTACCTGTTGGTTTTTAATAATTATTTTTCACCTTATAACTCACAAAGAGACTAGCAAAATTACAAAATACACATGATATTATAATCTAATCTGTTTCATTTTAATAAAAGTTCATTTGAAAATTAAAACTTATTTTGAATGTTTATTCAACCTATCTTTTTCATCATTCTCCCTCCTCTTGATCATTTTCCTATTGTTCCATCCAAACAATAAAATAGAATTAATGCTGCCATATAATATTATGACTTATAAAATAAAAGCAATATTTTCTAATTAGATAAAATATTCAAAATTATGATTAGGAAACCTTCTTACTCCACTACAACAATATTATATTATTTGGAATATCAGGTAATTAGTGAGAAGTGAGATATTGTTGAAATGAGAACATTGTCTAAATGAATAACCTACACCTATACGACTTTGCGCAATGTTCCAATGTTGGCTAGAAAAGTTTAGCCATGACTGAACAAAAAACCTGAAATATAATTTTTCCTGTTTAATTTTCTAGGCAGAATAAACCTAAGAGGAAAGAGAATTTAGTTCATTGATGTTCAGCATAGGTGAACTTTAACTGAATTTCTCTCAGGAAACAGAGTCAGTTCCATTAAAAGCATTGCTTTGTCTCTCCACTTTCCATTAAATTATAAAGCATACTGTGTAAGTCTTTTTTTTTTTTTTTTTTTTTTTTTTTTTTTTTTTTTTTTTTTTTTTTTTTTTTTTTTTTTTTTTTTTTTTTTTTTTGTGGGACCAGGGTTCGAACTCACGACCTTGCACTTGCCCAGCAGGCACTTGTGCCTCGGAGCTATCTCCCTAGCCCCTGTACTGTGTAAGTCTTTAGAACAGGAAAGAGACACACAGGCCAGATGAATAGGCAGGGCCCTTCTTCCTCTCCACTCCATCCTCTGGACATGCTGTTTAACTGATGCTCATGTTTAAGGCTGGTCCTTTTTCAGCTTTCTGCATTTCATTCTGCTTCTATAGAGGTCAAGTTGAATAAATGCTGGGGAAATCAGTAAATGTAAAACTGCAGGCTCTTTTTGAATTTGAACCACTCCAAAGTCACCTTAGTGGGATATAAGACATAAGCAATTTACATATGAAGTTTTCATCTTTTTATGTCAGGATTAAAAATACAAATCAGAACAATTTCTCCAATTTCTCCTTCACAAATTCTTAGTTCATTTTTATCCTTGACAAATCACCTTGAACTGTTGTAAATTCAAAATTAATTTTGTGAGCTATTATTTTATAGTATCTATTTGTATGATTAAAAAAGAAGTGAAGTGGGCCGAGACATAGGTCAGTATAGAGTATGTGCTCACCATACACAATCTGCAGCACAGGAGGAGCGAGTTTATTTAATTCAGAGCTCATTTTCTGTAGCATTATGCAGTTGAAACGTCCCTCAGTACCTACCTTTGTGTAGATATAATTACTGTTTCAAAGAATGCTGGGCCTTAAGGGCTCTCAGGTATACCACAATAATCATCATCTTACTAGTAGTGTCAAACACTGTCCTACATCTCTTGGTAGAGCTAGAAACAAAGTGCCCATTTTCACAGTCAGTGACATGCAAAGGCAGTTTGTTGCAGGTAGCACATGTTGAAACAGTATACCCTTACACTATATTGCACAGAGCAGCCATTGGAAATGTTCCATGTTACTGAGATAGGCTCATCTCTAATAGATACTTTAGTGCAGTAACTTTCTGTAGCAGAAACTTCTAGCTTCAGCCTGGCATGGTGGCACATGACCATAATCCCAGCACTTGGGAGGCTGAGGCAGAAAGATGGATGTGAGTTCGAGACTAGCCTGGGCTACAAAGTTTAGCTCAAGGCCACACTGAACTGCATAACGAGACCCTGTCTCAAAAGGCAAAACAAAAACAAAACTTCTAGTTTCAGTATGAAGTACTGTTTATGTTTTTAATTTAATATACTAGAAACCAGTTAACGTAATTTTGAGTTATTTCATAAATAGCTATGTTTATTAGACTATGATCATTTTCTTTTCCTTTTTTTTAAAGAATTTTTTTTTTCTTGTTTCAGAACTCTTGTTTGTTTATTTATTTATTTTTATGGCCGGCTCAGCCTGCCCTGAGGGCAGGGCTGGTGCAGCATGTGGTGCCAGGGATTGAACCGCGGTCCCTGAAGCCGCCTAAGCTTTCCTAAGCAGACGCTTTAGACCACTGAGCCATCCTGCCAGGCCCCCTTATTTTCTTTTTTATGGCTGGCAAGAAGCATCTTTAAATCAGAAATTTGTTATGAGATTTCCAGTAATCCCCATGAACAGGCACACATAGGTACACACACATACAAACACACACAAATGCATGTGCAAACACACACACACGTTTTTCATCATGTGTCTAACCCTTCAAGTAAGCTGTGTCTGAACGTATGTATAGAAATGTTTAACCATATGTATGTAACTTCATACACATGAAAAAGTACCATTAATACTTGCAAATTATCTAATGTATTATAAATGTACAACATATCATCACAAGGGTTTTTTTGGCTATTAATGCCTAAAGTTTTTTGACTCATTGTACATTCATATATATCAAATATATTCAATAGATTTGAATGATTTTGCCTTCTTCATTCTGGACAAAGTTACTTGATTCACTGAACAAGATTGGCAAATGGGCTACACCCAACTGGGATGTTTTCTAAAGAGAATTGCTAGTTTTGTAAGTACAGCACTTAATCTTAAACACTGTGATTAACTTTAAACTCAGTAGCTTATAAACAGGAGATCTGAAATTTTCTAGAGGGGCCTGGCAGATAGCTCTATGGCACAAATGGAGCAATGGTTCGAACCCTGGTCTCACACACAAAAAATTAAAGAATAAAGATAAAAAATAAAAAATAAAATTTTCTAGAAGCTTAAAGAATTAGCTATATCAGACTGAAAAAATTAGTAGGTAAAAGATACTTAGTTGTACTTCAAAATATTTTTAATTTCTCATATATTTTCTTAATAACAAAGCATTTTTTATTGAAGTCACTCATTAATGATTTCAACATGTATAATTTTTTTTTTTTTTTTTTTTTTTTTTTTTTTTTTTTTTTTTTTTTTTTTTTTTTTTTTTTTTTTTTTTTTTTTTTATGGCCAGCTCAGCCCGCCCCAAGGGCAGGGCTGGCGCACCATGTGGTACCGGGGATCAAACCGTGGTCCCTGAAGCCACCCAAGCTTTCCCAAGTAGGTGCTGTAGACCACTGAGCCATCCCGCCTGGCCCCTATATAATGGGTTTTAAAGATAAATTTCACATTATATACATTATACACATGAATTAAAATTTTTGGATAATTATTCCACATGCCCAAGTAATTAGTTACAAAAAAATATTACATAGCTAAAAAAGTATTTATTCTTCTAAGCACTCCCTTCGTCTACTAGGAAAGACTGGAAAATCTACGTATATCTACATCTACATCTGTATCTGTTTCCATATCATATGGATACAGAAATAAATCAAGTTTGGGATCTTATGCTTGCCAGGCTTATGCCAGGCTTATGCCACTGAATTATATCCCCAGACCTGTTAGTGTGATCTCAAAGAAATTGTTCCAAGTCATTTAGATTTTAGGGTCTGCCTCCAGAATTCACTGATATCCCGTACATTCCAGTATTTACTTGAATAATTTACAGTCTTCTTCATCACAGAGTCCATGACTTTTGATCCATGCATAAGATAGCTCATAATTATGCAAGTGACAGGCACATAAATTACGAATCGTGTTTTTTTTTTTTTTTCCCACTGAAAGACAATGGTTGGGAAACAGAGCTTGAGGCAGCTGCCCCATACACTTCAGGGTTTCCAGGGAGCCAAACCTGTAGTGTTTTGGCCTACAGTGACATTTAATCTTCCAGCCAGAGATTTGGAAGGATTCTTTACGGCTCACTAGCTTGTTTAAACTAAAGTCAGTGACACCATAATCTTGACCCTTTTCTCCTAGCCCGAACCAAAGCCCTGAAATCTATGGCTCTGAAACTAAGAAAAGGTTTTGTATTTTTCATAAAGTAAACAGTGGTACATGATTTCCCTGTGAACCACCCCAGTTCTTCTAAGCCATCACAAGATTTTGCAAAAGAAGGAAAGTGTCTTATTGTAGCAAACATGACCAATGAAAGAGAAAGAAAACTAAGTCAAAGGCAAGGAAATGAGAAAGCAAGGAGCATTGCAGACATGGAAGAAAATGCCAATATACTCTTCCTTCTGGACAAGAGAACTTTCGTGTTCTTACCTGCCGGCTCTGCTGCCACCCACTGTACTCTGGTTCATCCTGTGCTCCACTTTGCCTGTGCCTGTGTCACTGAGACTGGAGAAAGGGGAGACAGCTTCCTTCTCACATTTTTAGATCTAAAATAATCCACTAAGTCTCTATAGTTAACAGGTTTTCTAGACTAAAGAGGCTTTGAACCAAATTAAAGTACCAGAAATAAAAAATTCTATGCTTTTTCTTTTCCAAAACATGAAAGTAATTAACTAATTTTATAAGAGCACTTTTAATAATTTAACCACTTGTAGAAAGCAATACAAATGATTCTATTGAATATTTTTAGATTTACTAAAACACAGTAATGTATTTCATAATAGTTAATTAGATTTTTAAAATACTTGATATAGCAAAAGACTACCAACTATTAAAATAGCTTGTCCGTAACAATTGTTAAATCTGAGAATTTTAATTAAAAAATAAGTAAAATTGTAAATTCTGGGCAAAATAACTGAAAATAATTTGAAATACTTCAATATTTCATAATGTGAGTTTAACTGGTGAGTACAATTGAATGTCCACCAAGATGGAGTTAAATGGTGCAAACTAAGTGTTTTTTTGTGTGTGTGTGTCTTTTTTTTTTTGAGACAGGGTCTCGCTATGCAGTTGAGGTTGGCCTTGAGCTCACTTTTGTAGCCCAGGCTGGTCTCGAACTCGCACCGATCCTCCTGCCTCAGCCTCCCAAGTGCTGGGATTACAGGCGTGTGCCACCATGCCCGGCACTAAGTGTTTTTTATAACCTAACAATTAAATTAAAATGTGGCCAACCCAGCACAACATGAACTATTAGTTTCTAATAAGTTATTGCTTTCATGTATAAGTCACCCAGATCTCTTAAACCTATTGCATTTTGTGGTGTATTTTATTTTAAAATTAATTTAGATCTTTCTTCATGAAAATTATAGTATTTAATACAGAAAATTAGAATATAAATACATATGAATGTACATCCACGTATTATCACTGGTAAAACCTATATGCTTATACTTTCAAATCCTATGCTAAGTAAATTTCATTCACTTTTGGCAAAACTTGTCATATTTAATCTAAGCTTTGCATCAAGTGAAACTCCTTTAAGACCAATAGACTATGGTTAAAATTATAAGTTAGAACAGTGTCCTAGAATGCAATGATCTGGGTTTTCATCTAAAATTCTACTATTCATTAATAAAATTGACCAAAGTATCTCATGTTAAAAGTAGTCATATACATGGCAATTGGCTTAAAATTAAAAAATAGAAAAATTAAGAGAAATCTTAAAATATGTAAGCATAAACATTTGCAAACAAGAATCCTTCAAACTTCAAATCGTTCATAGCTGAGACTCAATTTCAACACTTTTGTTCATTGATTTGTTGTTTCTTCAGGCAAATAACAAGTAATAGTTGGGAGACTGAAACAGAAACAACAGTGAACTTTAAAATGCCATTCTCTTCCAGAGATTGGAATAGATGATTTCCCAGAGAAGACAATATAGAGTGAAACAAGTTTTATTTTATTACTTTCAGATTTTGTTCTCCTAACCTACAGGTCTTATCAATTAACCGTTAATAATTAAAAGCTGTGCCCCTGGTGGAGAAAAATACTATTCTCTCAGGCTAGTCGTATTGCCCCCTTCCAAACACAATTGCCCTGTACTAAATATAGCTTTCTTTGCATATCATCCCAGAACCACTGGACACAAGTTTAGCTTTTGCCTCAAGAAAATATTAGATTAGGTCAAAATATTATATAAAATTAATTCCAATTGCACACATCCCTACAGGCAAATAAAGTAGAATAAAAGTGTTTCTTAGAATAATTCTTTCCTCTTATTCTCTCACTGTCATGCAGTTCGAGTTAATTCTTCACAGGGGATAATGTTTCAGGCAGCGAACTTAGAAATATTGCAGGCAGCCAGATGGGGCTGGGCCACAAAGGAGCCAGTAGAGAAGGCAAGACACCTTACAACTGTGAGAGAGATAGGTACTCCTGCTGTAGTCCATACCTCAAAACAAAAGATAAGGAGAGTCACCTTGAGAGAAAACATTCTCTTAGGCTTTCAGAGAGGAAAATTGGTCAAATAATAGCCATGATTCATCCAGATGGCTGACACTGACAACAGTTCTGCAAACTGCAGTGCATGTTTCAGGATAAATTCTGAGGGCACCTGACTGACCATGTCAGATAAAAAAGTTACATTTTTTTTGGAATATATATCTTGGGTTATCTTGGTCTTAAGCATCCCGCAGAAAAATCTAACGATGAGGTATAAAAGAAAGCCATATTAATATGCTGAGTTGTAAAAGGCTCAAGTCAACAGCTTCTGATAATGCTAGATAATCCACTGCTGTTATGGAGTATTAGACTATACATACAGCTGCTTTCTCTGAGCAATGAAAAGAAAGATCTGTACTAATGATGTTTAGGTAAGAAATCATGTCTGCATCCTGTACTCTGAACAACTACAACGAAGACAACAATATGCAATGTATTATTTATTGCAAAAAATTTTAATTTTCATTTTAAAAAAGGAAAAAGATAAAACAAGTGGAGTCCCACACCTCCCTTTCAATCAGGGGTTGAAATTCTAAATCGGTATCAACCACCTTGAATAAGCCTGGAAGAGTCACCAGCCCGCCCCCTATAGGAAGAAGCCCTGCTCTGTATTGCTTTGTCACTTGTTTCATCCTTTGAACCTTATTATTATACTCAATTATACTGACAGTCTTACTCATTGACTGTAGTTTTGCCCCACCTAATGCTGACCTAGGAAATTCCTGTTTTCCACCTTAGCCACACCTCACTTCATGGTTTTGCTCTATAAAAATCCCTTGGGTCACCTTTTGTCTCTGTCTTGGACTGAAACACTTTCTTCCAACCAATAAATACGTTCTGCTCTTTAAAAAGAAAGAATAAGTCTTATCCTACATATCTTATCTTGTTTTAAGGACAGATATAGTGTTTTAGAAATTTAATAACAGACTCAATAGTAGAAGAAATACACCTCCAAGTGAACTCCTATTAAAACATCCAACCATTATTTATTTCTGCTCCCTCTGAACTGGCAGGAAGAAGCTAAAGTCTACAATATACTTGTATTAAAAAATTATTAAAATATCAGGAAAGACCAAAAGTACTCCCAAGTCTTGTTCTGCTTTCCACAACGATCTTCGGAAATTATTTCTTGAATAGTTTTTCTGGAAATGTCAACATTTTTTTCGGCTTTAGAGGTGGACTAAATGAACCCTAAATCTAATTATATTTGAAATTATAAAGGAAAAACCTTAAAATAACAGTGCTTGGCATATACTAAAACAGATCAATGAAGTTATTGATGTTATTAGCATTATATATAGTCTTCTATTATGGAGTCTTAAACAGTTTCTGGCACCTGTGCTGCTTTTATAATATCCAGCCTTATGCCCAGAAAGTTTAGAAAACAGAAGAGATGTGCAATTACCCATAAATAGTGTGACATTTTTTCATATTTCCACTTTCATTCTTTGCCAAGAATTGCTGCTACCTAAAGAACACTTTAGGCCCCAGTTCATTATGACAGTAAAGGAGAAAAAAAAATGTGCCCTAGCTGGGTGCCAGTTAGCCTTGCAGAATGACAGATCTCACCATCTGTGAAGGTCAATTCATAGAAGAAGGCCAGTTTTGCCATTTCATTTATCAGATATCAGAAGTAGGACAGAAAAGTGAAAGGTACTTACCATGCCCTTTCTGACTCCTTCCCTATAAATTGACATTTGTAGTGACCCATTGACATGTAAGTTGTCAAAGTCTGCACTGGTGACACCCACAGTCAGCAGTCTTACACGAAGTTCCCTGTTTCTTCAGCTGGCCTTCCAAACCAAGGGCAATTTTTGTTCCAAACCTGCTGAGCCATGTTTAACAAAAAGGGGGCTGACCTGGGCCAGCAAGAAGACTAAGTGGTCTAAAGCATCTGGTTAGACAAGCTCAGGCAACCTCAAGGACCACAGTTTTATTCCTGGCACCATATGCTGTGCCAGTCTCACCCGCAAGACAAGCTGAGCTGGCTATAAAAAAAAAAGTCGGGGGGGGGGCTGACCAAATAGCCCAGCAGATTAAACTGCCTGCAAGTTGGCACAGGGGTCAAGGGTTCAATCCTCAATCCTGCCCTGCCAGCCCTGTCCCCAGGACACACTGAGACTAGGCATAGTGGTGCCCATCTGTAATCCCAGCTCTTGGGAGGCTGTAGACAGGTGGATCACTGTAAGTCTAACCTAGAAGTGAGAACCTGAACACCCTGTAGGCCCTTCCCTAAAATACAAAAAAAAAAAAAAAAAATTAACATAAAGGAAAGTTTCTCCTCAATGGCTTAATTTTTCCTAGCCTAGAAAGTTATATGCAGAGTCTTGAATCAAAATTGCAACTGATTCTTTGAAATATAGCCCTGAAACTGCAGTTAGAACCATAATTGGACCTTTAAAATCATGTTCTTAATTTTTAGAAGAATCTTGTAACGTTGCTTAAGCTGAATGAAACTCCAAGACTCCAGTGATCCTCCTGTTGTAGGTAGTTGAAGTTAGTTAGAAATATTATAGACAGATAGGGTGAAGCCTTCAAAGGAGATAGGATGGAAGACAAGATACTTACAGCTGTAGGAGAGATGGATGCTCATCCTCTGGGCCAGATGT
Source organism: Myocastor coypus (assembly GCA_004027025.1). Taxonomy (NCBI): domain Eukaryota; kingdom Metazoa; phylum Chordata; class Mammalia; order Rodentia; family Myocastoridae; genus Myocastor; species Myocastor coypus. The sequence continues at coordinate 19,818 of PVJA010020640.1, read as the reverse complement.
AAAGATCAAAGATCCAACAAATGCTGGCCTCCCCAAAGATAAGTGTCCACAACTGATCATCAACTTGAGGGAACCAGGAAACCTGCTAACAGACACCTGCTAACAGATAAATTCTATTCTACATTTATGCTCACTTGCTACATGACTCAATTCCTCATTTGGTCCTGGACTTAATCAATTTTACCTGAGAATTGTGTTTGTGATCCTATCGATTGACCTTAGTTTTGTCCCAGTTCATGACCACGTAAGCAAGTTCCCTTGTTCACCTTATACTGACCTCACCACAGGGTTTTACTCAACAAAAATCCCTGCAAGAGATGGCTTCCTGGGCAAGCTACTTTGGCTACCTTCTGTTCTTCTCCAGGAAAGGAGTTTTATTTCCCTCAATAAATATATTTTGCTCTTAATCACTATTGATCCTAAAATTAATTCTTGAGAACAGGACATAGGTTCAGGTATCTTTCAGGTAGGGAGTTTCATTTCCCTGCATAACTCCTACCTCATTATTCCCACTCCTACTTGCTGAGTAACCAGGACTATGAGTACATGACAGAAATTATTTTAACCATTTCTCCTATTTATACTTTGAGTAATTTTTAAGACTTCAACAGCAGCAGAAATGTTTAGTTTTCACAATTCACTTTTCACCATTAATAAGATAGTCTCTTAAATGTTCTATTCTCCTACTTTTTTCAGAAGGCTCAGTGGTTTTTAATATTTTAATTTTCTGAGATTGTCCTTTTCTTTCTCTCCCAAATGTACTTTTAATCTTTATTTTCTTCTCTTTTTGACATTGGACCGAGATATTAAATAGCAGTTTTAAATTTTAATTGCTATAATTATAAATGTCAAACTATATGTTTATATGTCAACTGTTAATGTCTTGCCTGGGTTTTCTTCAGTTTGTTTTACATTTTTTATATCTTTCTGTAGAGTCTTCATCAAATGTCTATGTCTAAGTTGATAAAATGTAGAAACAAGTCTGAAAAATGAGTTGACATGTCAAGATTATCTTCTAACACTCTTTATTTGTTTTTATGTAGTTAGGATCTACGCGGATCTCACTATGTAAATCAAACTCGTAGTACTTCTCCTCTTTTCAGCCTCCCAACCTCTGGAATTACAAGTTCCTGCTACCACACACAGTCTGCATTGTCCTCTCAGTGTACCCTGGGGGCAGGGCTGGCACAGCACATGGATGGTTGAACCCCAATCCTTGTTTCTTTCTAAGTAGGTGATTTAGTCTGTTAAGCTATCTGGCCAAACCTCGAGTTTTTTTTTTTTTTTAGACCTATTTGATTTTTAACCATTTAAACATATCTGATTCCTTAAACATATGACGTCTCATAAAAACTTTCCTACATACAAGGAAAATGAAAGAAATATTCCCATGGGAAAAAATACTCCTCCATTCTTATTTATATATTAGTGAGTATTTTCCATTTCTATGTAACTGAAAATACTGAATGGATCTTAAAGGAAACGTCCATTGCCAGAACTTAAGAAATCTGACAAGATTACGCAAAATGTGCTAGAGAGGCGACACTTGTCCTTGAAATCACGGGGCCAGACACAGAAGTACAGTAAGTTGTGTATAATGGGTTTCCTTTGTCTCTATTATAGCTAACAAGAACACAAAGCTGTAGAATAGTTTTTGTTATTGATTTGATATGACACTAGTGCCTAAAACTAAAATTACAGAGCTAAACCCTCAGGCTTTAATGTCTGTGTCCTATGTCACACATAGGTTGTCTCTGAGGTTCAATGCCACAAGTAAAGGTTTTGTGGAAAAATTCAAAAGCTAAAGGTCTTCCCTTGTGTATATAAAGCCTATATACTGATCATTTTGAGTAAGCAATACTCTTTTGGGAGACTAAATTCTCTTTTCTTGGTTCTCTAATCCCTGATTTGGTGTGCCTGTTTAATTTACTTCCTTTATTTAAGGGCAGAGACCACAGAAACCTCGATAGAGTAATATTATTCGGTGATAGCTAATATTTCCCTTCCATTTAAAAACAATAACTTTGAATCTTAACACTAAATATTAAGAAACACTGAGCTAGTTTATGTATCCAGAAGATCGATTTTTCTTTCTTTCTTTCTTTCTTTCTTTCTTTCTTTCTTTCTTTCTTTCTTTCTTTCTTTCTTTTGTATTTTTTTAGTTAAGGGTCTACAGGGTATTCACGTCTCACTACTAGATCAGACTCATAGTGATCCACCTGTTTACAGCCTTCCAAGAGCTGGGATTACAGGCATGCCACACAACACCCAGTCTCGATTGTCATCACAGTTCTCTTTGGGGGTGGGGCCGACATGGCAAGCCTGGTGATCTAACCCCTGCCCCCTGCACCTCATTGCAAGAAGTTTAGTTCACTGAACTATTTGGCCAGCCCTCCAACAGATAGCTCTTGAGCCCAAGCTAAATGTCCAAAAGTGAAATAGGGAGACCTAGCAACTAGGCCTGATCTGTGGGTGACACTACACTGGTACTTCTTGGGTATGAGTGAGACTGCCTGGGAACCACCAGAAACACATTAGACCCAGCAACCAGGCCCAGCATGTGAGTGTGACTACCAGGGCACACCAAAATCTCTTTAGACCCAACAAAAAAGCCTGGCATGTGAATGGAACTTCATCCATCAGACAGGCTCACTTCGGCAAACTTCCCCAGAACTCCCTGCAGAGAGGTGAGGGACAAGACCGACCCAGTAAATCCAGGAGCAGAACGTCTTTCCAGAGTGATACATTAAGAAGGCCTACAGCAGGAAGAAGTGCAGCACAGCAGTCAGACCCAAGCCGCATAGACCTTGAAGAGTTTGAACTTGGTAGATCCAGATCTGATGCTAAGGTGAGAATGATACTAAAGTGCTACAACAAAGGTCAGAAGGCAGGGCTATAGAAAATGACAACGAGAAGGAGCAAAATGTGCTCTCAGGCCCTGAGTGCACCAAGAACAAATACAAGGGACAATAGCATAGAAGAAATTGGAAATTACGCACATCAAAACTCTGAGATAATATCATCTGAAGTAAAGAAAAAACTGCAGAAAGGCATATAGGAAATCGGATCAGAAATAATTTCTGAAGTAAAATAAAAGTAATGATAACTACAATAAAAGAAGCAGTAAAGAAGACACTGTTTAAAAATAGAGTAGAATAGATACATGATGGAATGCTTGAATGAGCATATAGGAAAGTAATAGAATGTATGAAGCAGATTCAAAGTGCTATGCATGAACTTAAACCTCAATCACAAGCTAGCAAAAACATTTCAATGAGGATGAAATTAGATTTTCAGATCTTAAACACAACATTGCAGGTAGTGGAGCTAAGATCTCTTAAAAACAGCTAGGATGAGCCGGATGTGGTGGCTCATGCTTGTAATCCCAGCACTCAAGAGGCTGAGGCAGGAGGATTGGTGCAAGTTTGAGACCAGCCTGGGCTACAAAAGTGAGCTCAAGGCCAGCCTCAACTGCATAGCGAGACCCTGTCTCAAAAAGACAAAGAAAAAAAAAAACAGCTAGGATGCAGGAACTTATTAAACATCTGCAAGATGATGCAAAGATGAACAATATAAGACTAATAGGCATCAATGAGAAGGAATCTATACAAGAGAATATAGATAGAAATAATAGCAGAAAACTTCCCAAATATTGGAAAGCAATTTAACATTGAAGCATATAGAACTCCAAATAACATCAACCCAATTAAATCCACACCCAGACATATAATAATCAAGATCCCAGATATTCAGCATAGGAACAGTATACTGAAAGCCAGTAGAGAAAAAAAAAAAAAAAAAAAGGAAAAAAAAGGACACATTTAAAAGAAAACTCATTAGAATAATGGTAGATTTCTCTTTACAAACCATCAAGTCAAGAAGAGCATAGAGCAAAGCACTTCAAGTCTTGCAAGAAATCAAATTCCAACCCAGACTCCTATACCCTGCAAAACTCTCTTTCAAGTTCAATGAAGAAGGGAAGTACTTCTATGACAAAGAACAACTAAAGAATTACATGATGTCAAAGCCAATGCTACACATTTTACTAAAAGATATTCTAGAGAGGGATCAAAGTGAGCACAACTCCAAGAAAGGTAATGGAAAGAATCTACCAAATAGGGCAAACAACTAAATACAGGAGAAAAAGAGGTATACAATAGCAGCCTTTCAACTGTTCTTTTGTATACAAAATATGTCCATCAGCATATTCTACAAATGGAGTTCTCCTGCACCATATTGGTCATGATTCCGTCTGGGACTATGGGGTGGATATCAAGGAACTAGCAGTGTCTCAGTCCAGCAAGTGACACCTGGCCACCAGTAAGTGTCATGGAAACTGTGCAAGTGTGCAACATGCTAGAATTTTGTGTGATACCCTATCCCCAAACTTTTATAATCACTGGTCATATATTTGTCATTCTAGTATTTATGTTACGTTTTATTCTTAGTAACTTTTTACTACCAAGGAAACATTTTCTTAGTTGATATCTTATTGACCTATTCAAATACTAGGCAAGTAATCTGAATTGATTACAAATTTGTACATATGACACAGAACATTTTGGCCTCTAAGTTGGACTCATGATTTGATTTGACTTTTAGAATACTGTTTTAAATTATTCAACTTAATTTTAATTAATTAATATTTAATTAACTTCTAATATTGCTTAATTATATTTTTGTTTTACGATTCATATTGAGTATTTGACTTACAATGTACTTATAACACATGGTATGATATTTCCTCCTAGAATTAAAAGCTTTAAAAAAAAATATATATATATATATATATACATATATATATATATATATAGAGAGAGAGAGAGAGAGAGAGAGTTAAGATAGATATAGATATATAGCTACTTTGTCTTAATTTATTGAGAATATAAGTTTATATTAATATTGTTTAGATAAGATATTAGGGCTGACCCTCGTAGGTGAGACCTAACCCGGCCAGCTAGCAGTGCATCCTATCCAGCAGTCAGACCTGCTGTGTGAGTGAGACATGCTGCCCTGGCCCACAAGCAACTCAGCAGACCTGGCGGTGCAGACTAAACAACCAATCCGCGGGTACACAGTTCTGCATCAAAGGTCACTACAATACCGTATGATACAGAAAAGGAGCAAAAAGCAATCTCGGATCCCAGCCCACCTGGAACAAATACAGGAGACACTACCGTAGGACAAAATGGGAATCATGCAGCAGAAATATCTGAACTAGTAGCATCTGAAGTAAACAAGCAAATGCAGAAAGTTATAGAGGAACTTGGATTGGAGATAAGCTCTGATATTAAAAAAGAAATCTTTGAGTTACAAGAGCCTGAAATGAAAAAACAAAAGTGAAACAACAACAGCAACAAAAAAGCTGCAGAAAAGCATAGAGGGAATCAGATTAGAAATAACCTTTGAAGTGAAAAAAAGTCATATCTAAATTAACAGTGTCTGAAGTAAAAGAACATCTGCAGAAAGGTACAGAGGAAATGAGAGAAAAAACAACCTCTGAAGTAGAAAAAGAAAGGATAATGATAATGAAAGACTTAATACATACATCTAACGAAGACATTAATAAAAAATTGGAGATTAGAAAAGTGATGGAATCTTGAGCGAGCAATATGGGAAAGAAACAGATCGCATGAAACAAGTTCAAAGAGATATACAGGAAAATGAAATTTCAATCACAAGCTGGAAACATCGTATGATCGAAAGTAAAAATAGGATTTGAGATCTTGAAAACACAGTCACAACAAGTGAAAAGGTAAGAAAGGATCTGTTAAAAACAACCAGGATGCAGGAAAAAGCAATTCTACTTCTGCAAGATGATGCAAGATGGAACTATATGAAATTAATAGGAATCAATGAGAAAGAATGAGACAATGCAAATGATATAAAGAGAATATGGGCAGAAGTAATAGCAGAAATCTTCCCAAATAGGAGAAAACAATCAGACATTCACATAACTGAAGCATACAGAACTCCGAATAACAATAACCTGACTAAAAACACACCCAGACATATGAGTCAAGATCCCAGAAATGCAGCAGAAGAATAATACATTAAAAGCCACTAGAGAAAAGATATAGAATACATTTAAAGGAAAATCTATTAGATTAACAGCAGATTTCTTTTCACAAACCACAAACTCAAGAAGAGCATGGGGCAAGCCGGGGGCATAGCTCAGTGGAATAAGCATTTGCCTGGCAAGCACAAGGACCTGAGTTCAGTTTCTGGTTCCACACATACAATAAAAAAAAAAAAAGAAGAGTATGGGGTACAGTGCTTCAAGTCCTCTGTGAAAACAAATTCCAGCATAGAGTGCTATACTCCACAAAAATCTCAAGTATGAAGAAGAAGTGAAATACTTCCATGACGGGGAACAAGCAAAGAACTTCATGATGTTAACACCAACCCTACACAGACTACTAAAATATATTTTAGAGAGTGATCAATATGACCTGATCTCTACAAAGGAAACCAGAAAAAAACCGCCAAATAGGCAACCAATTAAACAGAAGAAAAAGAAATAACATTAGTAAGTAAAAGACATGTAAATTATAAGTCAATATATTTCAATTATAACCATAAATATGAATGGGCTCAGTTCTCTAACTAAAAGAAATAGAATGGCAAGCGGATAAGGAAAAAAAAAATCCAACAATATGTTGTATACAAGACACACTTAACTCATAAAGAAACTCATAGCCTAAAAGTTAAAGGATGGAAAACAATATTACATGTTCCAGCACCTCAAAAAAAAGCAGAGGTTGCAATCCTGTTTGAACACAGCCTAACCTTCAAACCAAGATTGATCAAATGAAATAAAAAAGGCTGCTACATACTGTTTAAGGGAAAAATTCAAGAGGAAGAGGTAACACTCATAAATGTGTATGCACCAAACAGAGGAGCACCAAGCTAGATAAGACAAATCTAAATGGACAGTAAGAAACTACTTTCCAATACTACAATTTTAACAGGCGATCTCATAGCCCCTTTGTCCCCAAAAGATAGGTATAGCAGACAAAAAATTAGCAAAGAAGTAGTGAAACTGAACCAGAACTTGGAACAACTGGACTTAGTGGACATACACAGAGTGTTCCATACAACAACTTCTGGATACACATTCTTTTCAGCTGCACATGGAACATTTTCCAAAATTGACCACATACGAGTGCATAGGTCATGCTTAAGAATATGCAAGAAAACAGAATTTGTACCATTTATGTTATCTGACCACAGTGTAATGCAACAGGAAGTAAATAACAAAAGAAATCAAAAGAACCCTAGAAATACATGGAAATTAAGCAACACCCTGCTCAGCAAGCAGTAGGTGACAGATGAAATTAAACAAGAATTTAAAAAATATTTACAATTTAATGAAAATTCAAACACGACCTAATGGAATTTATGGAATGCAATGAAAGCAGTTCTTACAGGAAAGTTTATAGCCCTGAACTAATACATTAAGAAAACAGAATAGGAACAAATAAATACTCTTATGCAGCACCTAAACTGACTAGAAATGGAAGAGCAAATGATACCCAAGCCCTAACACAGGAGAAAATTATAAAGATTATAGCCGAAATTAACTCAGTGGGGACAAAGAAAATAATACAAACAATTAATGAATCCAAAACTGGTTCTTTGAAACATTAAGTAATATTTAGGAGCCCTTAGCTAACCTCATCAAGATAGATAGAGAGGACTCAAATTCAAAAAATAAGGAATAAAAAGGGTAAAATTACTACAGACCTGCAGAGATTCAGAAGAACATTAATAACTACTATGAGAATCTGTACTCTCACAGAATTGAAGACACAGATGAAATGGACAGATTCCTAGAAAGGTACAAACTACCAAAATTGAGTCAAAAAGATATAGAAACTCTCTATAGCCCAATAACAGCTGATGAAATACAAAATGTAATAAAAAGCCTCAAGACAAAGAAAATTCCAGGTCCTGATGGATTTACAGCTGAATTCTACAAGAAATTTACAGAAGACACAATCATCCTAATATTCCTCCAACTATTGAATGAAATTAAAAAGGAAACAATCCTCCCAAAAATCATTCCTAGTGGCAAGTATTACACTGATACCAAAACCAGAGAGAAATGCAACTAAAAAAAGAGAACTATAGGCTAATTTCTCTCATGAGCATAGATGCAAAAATCCTCAATAAAATCATTGCCAATAGAATACAGCAAATCATCAAGAAGATTATACATAATGACCAGGTAGGATTCATTCCAGGGATGCAAAGATTTTTTAATATATGCAAATCTATAAATGTAATACACTATATCAATAGAGGCAAAACCAAAAATCACACAATCATGTCAATTGATGCAGAAAAGGCTTTTGACAAAGTCCAACATGCGTTAATGTTTAAAGTACTACAGAAAATCTGAATAGAGGGCCTCTACCTCAATCTGATAAAAGCCATCTATGACCATCCAACGGCTCACATAATTCTAAATGGGGAAAAGCTGAAGTCTTTCACTCTGAGATCACTTATAAGACAAGGACGTGAGGGGTTAGGGAGATAGCTTAGTAGAATAAGAGCTTTCCAGGCAAGCTCAAGGGCCTGAGTTCAATCCCTGGTTCTGAAAAAGAGAGAGAGAGAGAGAGAGAGAGAGAGAGAGAGAGAGAGAGAGAGAGAGAGGGAGGTAGAGAGAGAGAGGTAGAAGTAGAGAGAGAGAGACGGATGTCCCCTAGCGCCACTCTTATTCAATATAGTTCTGGAATCACTAGCTATAGTCATTAAACAAGAGAGAAACATAAAAGGAATAAAAACAGGTAAAGAAGTTAAACTATCATTATTTGCAGATGACATGATAATTTATTTGGAAGACCCAAAAAACTCCACCAAGAAGCTACTAGAATTAATACACAAATTCAGTAGCATAGCAGAGCACAAAGTCAATGCACAAATTCAGTAGCATTTCTCTACACAGATAACAAACACACTGAGAGAGAAGTTAGAGAAAAAGTAGCTTTTACAATCTTACTGAAGAAAATGAAATACTTAAAAATGAATATAACTAAAGAAGTAAAAGACCTTTTAAAGGAAAACTACAGTACTCTGCAAAAAGAAATCCTAGAGGATTTCTGAAAACGGAAAGACATTCCCCACTCCTGGGTAGGAAGAACCAACATTGTGAAGATCGCCATACTCCCTAAATTGTTACACAGATTTAATGCAATCCCTATCAAAATACCATCAACATACTTCACAGTCCTGGAGAAATCATTCCTAGAATTTATTTGAAACCAAAAAAAGGACCTAGAAATGCAAAGGTAATCCAGGGCAACAAAGACAAATCAGGCAGTATTACAATTCCTGACCTAAAGTTATACTACAAAGCTACTGTGATAAAATCAGTATGGTATTGGCAAAATAAATATACCTGAGAATCATTGGAATAAATTAGAGGATGTAGAAGCAAACACAAACACACTCAACCACTTCATCTTTGACAAAGATACGCTTACTAGAAGAAAAAGCCTCTTTAACAAATAGTTCTGGAAAAACTGTCTCTCTACATGCCAAAAACTAAAACGACCCAAATCTATCACCATGCACTAAAGTCAAAGTGGATTAAAGATCTAAATGTTAAAAGAAAAATGTTAAATCTCCTGGAAGAGAAAGTGAGAAAAAATCTTGAAGAGATAAGGGTAGGCAAAGAGTTCATGGACAAAAATCAAAATGCACATTTAACACTTGAAAGAATCAACAACTGGGACCTCCTGAGGCTATCAAGTCTTTTCACCTCAAAAGAAATTGCCAACAGAGTCAAAATATGATCCACAAATTTTGAAAATATTTCAACTAGTAAGTATTCAGACAAAGGTCTTCTATCTAGAATTTATAAAAAACTAAAAACCATTAGGGTCCCAAAATTCAAAGACCCAATCTAGAAATGAGCATCTGAGATGAACATACAATTCTAGAGGAAGAAATTCAACAAGCCTATAAATACATGAAGAAATACTTCATTCGTGAAATGTAAATCAAAACAACAATTAGATACCGCCTCACCCCAGAAAGAATGGCTACCATAAAGAAATCACCCAACAATGAATGTTAGAGAAGCTGTGGGGAAAAAGGAGCACCTCTCCACTGCTGCTGGGAATGTAGATTGATGCAACCATATGGAAAGCAATGTGGAGGCTCCTTAAAAAACTAGAACTGGAAATCCCAGTAAATCCAGCTATCCCCCTACTGGGAATGTTCCCAGAAGAACTGAGAACATTATACCATCGTGATATGTATTCACCTATGTTTATAACAGCACAATTTGTGATAGCCAAATGTTGTAAACAACCAAAATGCCCATCATATGAAGAATGGTTGAAAAAGCTGTGGTATTTTTATACAATAGAATATTACTCATCTTTAAAGAATGATAAACTAGGAGAGTTCATATATAAGTGAGTGTGCCTTGAACAAATACTCATAAGTGAAATAAACCAGACCTACATATGCAAATATCATATAGTTTCCCTAGTACAAGAAGTCAAAAGAAAAAAATTAAATACATACATACATACATACATACATACATACATACATACATATATACATAAATTTGGGGAAGTACCAGAAATTAAACTCAGGACCTTGCATTTTCTGTATCCTCAACCCCTACTATGTTTTTTATAAGTGTGACTTAAATACAAAATACATTTTGAAGAATTAAAAAAACAAATTAAGATTTATTGAAAGAGTTAATTTTTATTTGACCAATCATATATCTATATCTATTAATCTAAACATATTTGATGATGAAATATGTAATACAACCATTGTGAAATTTTTCTTCTTCTGAAATTCTATACTATATGTACTCTTGCTTGTTACTGCTTTTCAATCTTTGTTTCTGCCATATTTACTCTTTAAAATAAAATTAAAAAAAAAAACACCCACACACACACTTACACAAAAGTTATTAGATCTGTATATTGTTCTCTGAATAACTGCTATCCAGACAATAATATGCACTGTATTAATCATTGTAACTATCCTACTAAACTGTTTTGAAACTGTTTCATTGTTATTTTATCTATTTTCTGGTTAGAATGAATTTTTAAAAAGTGAAGCAGGCGCTAGAACAAAACTAATCCACAGAAACTCCATGGCTTTCAGTCCAGTCAAAATTATTTGTGTGATTTATAGAACTAGTTACATATATACATAACCATCTGTATTATTTTCATAGTTTCAAAATACATTGTTACATCATATTGTATTTTCCCATTGTATGTTAGCATTATAGCTAAGTTAGACAAAAATTATGATAGAGTCAAGGAAGGAGTGGGCCCTGAAGGAAGTCAGCACAGAAAAAGAAAGACATAAAAATCATGACTGGGCTGGGCATGGTGGCGCATGCCTGTAATCCTAGCACTCGGGAGGCTGAGGCAGGAGGATCAGTGAGAGTTCGAGAACAGCATGGGCTACAAAAGTGAGCTCAAGGCCAGCCTGAACTGCATAGTGAGACCCTGTCTCAAAAAAACAAACAAACAAAAAAAATCATGACTGGTAGTTGGAAAAACTAGTTTGAAGATTGCAATATGCAACACAACAACCACCAATGAATTCCTGTAAGTTTGTCCAGTGAAATTGTGCATCGTTTCTAATGTTATTTTTTTTTACTAGATTTTGTATTTCCTAAAAAAAAATGAAAATTTTTGCTGAAGACATATTATAACTGAAGAAGGCCAAGCCTCAAAGTATAGATGCAGTGGCCAGACAAAATCTCTCTAAGGGATAAATAGCAGCATGGAATTATGAGTTAATAAGCTCACCTTGTTTCAGAAAGTCCAAATAGACATCGTATACCCATGTGTGTGTCCACAACATCTGGACCTATCTCTTCCCAAATATGCTATTGTTCTTCCTATATACCCTTGCTATAGGACTTTTCTCCCTATTGGATCAATATTAGCTAAGCACCTATCTGTGTAATCCTTTAGGTTGATAATAATCTGATCTACTTTATTCCCACATTGTAACTTTGCTATATAAATTACCCCTGACAAAACTCCCCAGGAATCCATTCAGAATGCCTCCTGATACTGGATGAATGAAAGAATGGTTCTGGAAATCCTTGAGCTACTCTCCTTCCATTTATTTCCAACAAAACTCTTTAGACTTCTTCCTTTAGTTTGTGACTTTACTTTTTGCCATGGGATCATGAATTTGAAACATTTGATATCTAACTGAGAAGGAGAATTATTTTTCCTTTATCACTTCAGAGATTCCAATGAAATAATTGAAAAGAGGTAAGAGATGCTTTTTTATGGCACTCTTAAATATTTTGACTGAATTCTGAATTAAGACTCATTTAGCTAATCAAAAGTTATCACCCATTCTTTACTGGATACTTATAGCTTTTTTTGGTTGCCTGCATCATCTTCATAATTGAGAACATGGAAGATTGTGATGTCTTTGTGCTCTTATTTCTTTGATAAGACTTTTATTTTGGCAGATAAGACCTTGTATTTCTTTCTTGAGTTGTTCGACAGTTATGAAATGGTTTGATCTCTATTACTGTCAGCTTTTTGAATTCTTTTTTGAACTTCTAGCTTGTTTGTAGCTTGAGCTGTCAGATATATTTGAGAGCTCAGTTTGACGCTATGGGATAGATTTTGGAAGTTCACATCAGTTTTTGTGGGTTTTTTTCTTCCCAAATGAACCCCTAGAAAATGAGTGTTAATCTATAAGACCAAGCAAGTATACATTTTTAAATAGATTATGTAACTCCTCCTTTGGCTAAGGAGGTCTGGAATTCAAACTCATTCAAGAAGGTGTGTTCAGGGTTTATGGCCACTATGGTACCTGGGCAGGGATTTATCATATGACCAACAAGTGAGACCTTCATCCGGAGGTACAAGGATAAAGAACCAAGCTCTGGGTGACACCAGAAAAAGCTACCTACAAAAGTATGCAAATTAATGCACCTAAAATAAGTTTTTCTTTTTTTTAACGAACATCTCTAATCTGTTCTTTCATATATTCTGAATCTAAGTTTGAAAGTGAGGTTTATAAAAAACATAAGTTTAATACATACAAAATAGAGTTGTTAATATATAAGGATATATAATGTATATTGTCATCTGCATAATATGAAGTTAAGCCTACTATTCCCACTGCAATACAGTCTGACTGATCTCCTGGGTATTGAAATTTGGAGACCAAACCTAGGAAAAATAACTGAGCTAAGACAATAGCCAATAACATTTTAGCTCTGGTCACCCAGTGCTAAGAAGGACTCACGATATAAGAGGACATTTTAACAGGACTCTACAACTCTATTGAGTCAGACAACCTCCTGAGCAAAGAGATTACAAGTCCTCCTGATCCCAGAGGACAGAAGTTATCTAATGTACCATGGACTAATGAGGAGAAAGAAAAATAGCTCCAGCACTGGTACAGTTCAAAATTAGGGCAAAGCATGAGAGATTACAAAGAGGACATGCCTAGTTTAAGTGCCAAGAGGTCCCAGAGTGGCTGCCCCAGCTGAGACCCCTCAGTACAAGAGAGTATCAAGTAAAATAGTCCTCTTCTGTGTATTTTATGGCTTTTTTATTGCTAGAGCCAGGAAACAATGATAATGGACTAAAGAAAGACCTGTTTAGAAATCTGTGCAGAGGACCTGGGAAGAACAAGGAAAGGACAGAATGATCTGCTTCATGATTGACCTTACGAACAATCTAAGTAATAAATCAGTATGGTGAGGTAAAGAGACAGGACGTATATACCTTAAGGTAATGTATTTTGATCATGCATGACCCTGTGGTATGTAGGCTATTTTTTACTCTTTAACTCTGTATATATGACTTCAAGAAAGAGCAAAAAGGAAGTTATTTCAATGGGTATGACTATCCAAATGTGAGGGTTGGGACCAGAGTACCATATCTTAGGATTGAGTTAGCTGACAATACCACTGAGAAGATATAAAGTAATAATGTGAGCCTGTGAGCCTCCATTTGAAATTTACGTAGTTGGGACTGATGTCATCCGTGGAGGACAGAAATTTCTCCATCCAGATCTGCATGGATGGAGAAGGCCTGGGCCTCCTTCCAAGATTCAGAATGAATGAGTGGATCTGTAGTGAAGCACCTGAAATACTTATCAGTCTCACAGCTCAGCCCACTACATTGCCAAAGAGCTTGATGGTTACCAAGCCAGCCAGCAGCAGCTTTAAGGGTATCCATAATGTTTCTTGCTCAACATGGGTCTGAAATAAAATATTTATTCATGGCTTGGGCAGTTTATCTAGAGTGCATCGGGGGGGTGACTCCTGTACTTGCTGCAGCTACCTAGGAACTTCTCTTCCTGGGTTATTCTTCATTCTTTGCCTTTGCTTTTCTAATTCCTCACATCTAGTGTGCTGTCTAATTACTTGAGTCTAAACACAGAAGTCAAAGCTTTGTTACTAATTTTTAATAAAGTTTAGTGAGGCCTTCATTTTATCTATTTGTTCCTTGTCCCTATACAAGGATTTCAGACCATGTCTTCAGTGTTTATCTAAAAGTCAATTTAGGGGCCCGGCAGGATAGCTCAGTGGTCTAAAGCGCCTGCTTAGGAAAGCTTAGGTGGCTTTAGGGACCACGGTTCGGTCCCCAGCACCACATGCTGCGCCAGCCCTGCCCTCAGGGCAGGCTGAGCCAGCCATAAAAATAAATAAATAAACAAACAAACAAAAGTTCTGAAACAAGAAAAAAATACATAAATTAAAAAAAATAAAAGTCAATTTAAGTAGAACTTATGAAGAAATATATACTTAAATGCTAACTCAAAAAAGACATGTAAGTCTCAATCATGTGCAAACTTGATATTATCAAACTTTAAAGACTTTATTCCTATCAGGTAATGTTTAGAGATATAGTTCATGTTTATTTCTTTGGGATTTTTTTTTTTTTGACATGAGAAGTTAAAACAATAGTATCCCCATGTGTTTCAGTATGGGCTTGAATGTATGGAAATGCTCCTGCCTCATCTCCCAAGGGCTGGGATGGCAGGCATGCACACTATGTGACTATCTGCTAATGTTTTAAATGAGTTTGTTTACCCAGAAATCATTTTTAAATGATCACTTTAAGGAAATCTCAAAAAGAAGAAAAAAGAAAATATGATATATATATATATATATATATATATATATTTCTTAAACAGAGCAGTTGCAAATGTTTTAATAAGTTATTAATGCACATGAAACAGACAGTTGAGCAAACATATCAACATGTAAAGCAATTATTTTAGATCGTAATTCACTCTTAGATGTACTGGCCAAATTATGTCACAATAACCCTTTAATAGATTTTAGGATTGTCCCTGTAAATAGACTAGTCAGAACTTTTCCTGTATCTACTCACATAACAGAGAACTCTTGCAATAAGAGTGAGGTAAAAAAACATATTTTTACACAAGAAAAGGCATAGGCTGATAACTTATCTTACTGGAATAACCTTCTTCTATTTACAACTGTTTCATAACCATGGCTAGGAATTTTTTCTGTCCATTACCTTATCACTGCTATAAAAACCAGTCAATTTCTCCTCTGGTGTAGCAATCTAGAAAGGAGATGAAAGTGAAAGAAGTTAAATTCAAGTTCTGCCTAAAGGCTGAAAGACTGGAAGACTGGTAAGTTTGAACTGAGACTTTTACGTCGATTCTTTGAGTGTTTAGAGCTTAAATCTAGACCAATTTTTAAGAATATGACTCAGAGATAAGTGAAGGTCAGCCTCTCTCTGGAAGTGTTGAAAGGAGGGGAAATTTTTATCGTTTTGTAAACTTAGTTCTGTAATCCAACAGCCACAAAGAAGAGAATGTCCTTCACACATGAGAACGAAATCCTAACTATATCAAGGGCAGAAAAACAACAGAGACCCAATCTTTTCCAGGATAGATCTGCAGTCCTTACCAAAACATCTCTCCAAAGAAGGGGAGGGGGAGCTATAAGTGGCTCAAACCGCATTGCCAGCAGAAAACCAGAAAAGGAAAATTGAAGTACTACATTTTAATTTTCTAGGAGGCAGAGAAAGAAAATCAAAGGTCAAATAGGAGATGCTCCTGTAAGCTTTATAGCTTTGAGTTCCTATGTGTATGTGCTCAGCCTGTGTAAAAAATTTTTCTGCTGGAGACCCAAACCGCACCACCTGGGTCAAGATCCCTGGCCCGCCTTCCCCTCCCCCGCTCCCCCCAGCTTTTTTTTTTTTTTGAACCCCTCCAGCCCTACATCCAGCACCGAACCCATCAAATATCTCGTTTGGCCACTGATCTGGTCCACGAGGATACAAGGACTACTCAATCCCAAAGCTCCACCTCCACCTACAGACCGCATCCGCCTGGATTCACAAAAGCTAGCAGCCAGAGCTCCAACACAGAGTCAGGAACCTCTGTAGAGGAACCAGCTTGGAGTCTCCAGACCAAACGCCCATAGACACAGCATAACGCCACCAAAGTGCAGAGGTCGCTTCCATACAAAACGATAACAACAAGGAGTAGGAAGCAATCTCAGGACCCTTGCCCAACCAAACCAAATACAGAAGACACTATCATGGAAGAAAACGAGAATTATACAGATGAAACCTCTGAATTGGTAGCATCTAAGGCAGACACACAAGTGCAGAAACTTATAGAGCAACTGAGATCAGAGATAACATCTGAAGTAAAAAAAGAAAAAGATGAAGTGGAAAAACGGCTGGAGAAACGTATAGAGGACATCAGAGCAGAAATAATAGCTAAAGTTGACAAAGACATGCCTAAATCAATAGTATCCCAAGTAGGGGAACAACTACACAAAAGTAGAAAGGAGAACAGAACAGAAATAATCTCTGTATTAGAGAGAGAAAGGATAACCATAATGACAGACTTTAATACTATTAAAGAAGACATCGATAAAAAATTAGAGGAGAATAAAAAAATGATGGACTCCCTGACGGAGCAATATAGGAAAGACATAGATCGCATGAAACAGTTTGAAAGAGATATACAAGAAAATAAAACCTCGATCACAAGTTGGCAGAGCCGAATGAACGAAAATGAAGATAGAGTTTCGAACCTTGAAGACACAGTTGCCGACAGTGAAAGAGTAAGAAAGGATCTTTTAAAAACAACCAGAATGCAGGACAAAATAATTCATCATCTGCAAGATGATGCAAAAATGAACATCGTGAGATTAATGGGAATCAATGAGAAAGAAGGAGTCAATACAAATGATATAAAAAGAATATGTGCAGAAATAATAGCAGAAAACTTCCCAAATTTGAGAAAACAATCAGACATTCAGGTAACTGAAGCCTACAGAAGCCCAAATAACATCAACCCAACTAAAAACATGCCAAGACATATAATAGTCAAGATACCAGAAATCCAGCTGAAGAATAATATACTAAAAGCTGCTAGAGAAAAGAAACAGATCACATTTAGAGGAAAACCCATCAGAAGAACATCGGATTTCTCCTCACAAACCATGAAGTCAAGAAGAGCATGGAGCAGAGTGCTTCAAGTCCTCCATGAAAACAAATTTCAGCCCAGACTATTGTACCCGGCAAAACTCTCCTTCAAGTACGAGAGAGAAGTGAAATATTTCCATAACAAAGAACAACTAAAGAATTTCATGACATCAAAGCCAGTACTACATAATATTCGGACAAATATTTTAGAAAGGGACCAAAATGACCCAAATTCAACAAATGAGAACAGAAAGATCCCACTAAATAGAATAACCAACTAAAAATAGGAGGAAAACAATGGTAAACACCAGCGAATAAGAGCCATGTCAGCCATAAGTCAATACATTTCAATCATAACCATCAATGTAAATGGACTCAATTCTCCAATCAAAAGAAGTAGACTTGCAGAGTGGATAAGGAAACAGAGCCCAACAATATGCTTCATACAAGAAACACATTTAACCCATAAAGACACTCATAGGCTTAAAGTTAAAGGTTGGAAAACAATACTACATGCTCCAGCACCTCAAAAAAAAGCAGGGGTAGCAATCCTCTTTGCAGACAGTCTAAACTTCAAACCAAGCCTGATTCAACGAAATAGAGAAGGCCACTACACACTGGTTAGGGGAAAAATTCATGATGAAGAGGTAACACTCATAAATATGTATGCACCCAACATGGGAGCAACAAGCTATACAAAACAAACCTTAATGGACCTGAAAAATCTTATATCCAATACTACAATATTAACAGGAGACCTCAACACTCCCTTATCCGAAAAAGATAGGGCAAGCAAACAAAAAATCAGCAAAGAAGTGACAGAACTGAATCAAAACTTGAAACAATTGGATCTAGTGGACATATACAGAGTGTTCCATCCAACCACCTCAAAATACACATTCTTCTCAGCTGCACATGGGACATTTTTTAAAATAGATCACATATTAGTCCATAGATCATGCTTAAGTAGATTCAAGAAAACAGAAATTATCCCATGCATATTATCTGACCACAGTGCAATCAAATTGTAAATAAATGACGAAAGATACCACAGGAATTACAGGACTACATGGAAACTAAACAGCACTCTTCTCAACAGCCAATGGGTCACAGATGAAATTAAAGAAGAAATAAAACAGTATCTACAATTTAATGAAAATTCAAACACAACCTACCGGAATTTGTGGGATGCAATGAAAGCAGTTCTCAGAAGAAAATTCATAGCTCTGAACTCACACATTAAGAAAATAGAACGGGAACAAATAAACAATCTTACACAACACTTAAACCGACTAGAAGCGGAAGAACAAACGAAATCCAAAGCTCGAAGGCGGGAGAAAATTATAAAGATTAGAGCAGAAAACAATTCAATTGACACAAAGAAAACAATACAAAGAATTAATGAATCCAAAAGCTGGTTCTTTGAAAGAATAAGTAAGATTGATAAGCCCCTAGCTAACCTCATCAAAAAGAGGAAAGAAAAGACTCAAATCCAAGCAACAAGGAACGAAAAGGGTGAAATTACTACAGACCCAGCAGAGATACAGAGAATCATATATAGTTACTTTGAGAATCTCTACTCTCACAGAATTGAAGCCACAGATGAAATGGACAAATTCCTACAAAAGTACAAATTAGCAAAACTGAATCAAGAAGATATTAAAATTCTCAACAACCCAATAACAGCCAATGAAATACAAAATGTAATAAAAAAAAAACCTACCGACAAAGAAAAGTCCAGGACCCGATGGATTCACCTCTGATTCTACCAAAAATTTATAGAAGACATACCCGCAATACGCCTCAAAATCTTCAATGAGATTGAAAAAGAAGCAATCCTTCCAAAATCATTCCTAGAGGCAAGTATCACACTGATACCAAAGCCAGAAAGAGATGTAACTAAAAAAGAAAACTACAGACCAATTTCTCTCATGAACATTGACGCAATAAAATCCTAGCCATTAGAATACAACAAATCATCAAGAAGATTATACATCACGACCAGGTAGGATTCATCCCAGGGATGCAAGGATGGTTCAATATACGCAAATCTATAAATGCAATACAATATATCAACAGAACCAAGAACAAAAATCACATGATCATCTCAATTGATGCCGAAAAGGCCTTTGACAAAGGGCAACACTCATTCCTGTTCAAAGACCTACAGAAAATTGGAATAGAGGGCCTCTACCTCAACCTGATAAAAGCCATCTACAACAATCCAACAGCTAGCATAATTCTAAATGGGGAAAAACTGAAGTCTTTTACTCTCAAATCTGGTACAAGACAAGGATGCCCCTATCGCCACTTCTATTCAATATAGTTCTGGAGTCACTAGCTACAGCCATTAGACAAGAAA
>PVJA010020639.1:26569-36760 GCA_004027025.1 Myocastor coypus | reverse complement strand
TTCTAGAGTTTGAGACTTGATCCATGATCCCTGGGATTATAGGTTTTAGTACTTCTGGGATTATGGGTGTGGCCTAGGGCGGGAGCTAAGGCGGAGAGCCTGAATGTAATATAAAGAGAGACAGAGAGACAGACTGGAGCTCGAGCTGTTGCTGCTGCTCTGCTGCCGTGTTGGTTGGCTACCTCTGCCGCCAGTTTGTTGCTGTTCCGCCGCCATGACCTGGATGCTCTCTGCTCTGTTCCACTCAGCCATGGGCCAGCCAAATATGGACTGAAACCTCCACAAACTGTGAGCTAAATAAACCTTTCCTTCCTTCATTTTGAGTGTTGGGTATTTGTCCCAGCAACGAGCAAAAAATAACTAATACAATGAGACCCTGAGGACCTGGGAGCTTGTCCTCCAACTTTCGGGTTCTTTCTGGAACCACCATCTTGTCTCAGATCCCTGGAGAATGATTTTCTCAAATTGAGGGAGAGGTAAAGAGCTGGCCAACCCCATTGCTTGCCTGGGTTCTAGAAGTGA
Source organism: Myocastor coypus (assembly GCA_004027025.1). Taxonomy (NCBI): domain Eukaryota; kingdom Metazoa; phylum Chordata; class Mammalia; order Rodentia; family Myocastoridae; genus Myocastor; species Myocastor coypus. Next base: position 36,238 of record PVJA010020639.1, on the reverse strand, counting down.
AAGACACCAGAGACATGGCAGGTGGGTCTGGCCTGGGGCCGCTGGCCTGAGGGTAAAGGCTGGAACCTGGGGTGAGGTCTCTGGGGACAGAAACAAAATCCTTTTACAACTTCTAAGGAAGAGATTAGGAACAGCCAGGAAATGAAAACACCATCCTGGCTCTCACCGAGGTGTTACAACTCAGTCCCAGTTGCCTGGCAACCGTGCAGGTGTGCGATAGGATGAGCGGCACTCGCTGGGAGCCAACCAGGGCCTGCGGGGTCCACCCAGGTGGGAGCTGGCGAGCCCGTGCCTGCACCCCGCGTCGACATCTACAAACTCACCCCGCGACCCTCCTGCTGCTCCTCCTCCCTCTCCCAGAGAGAGAAACCGGCATTGTCTCTGGGGGCTGAGGTGGGGGCGACTGCTAGGCCCTGCTGCGCTGCATTTAATGCCACCATGCCCCTGCTTTTTCTTGCCATCTCTAGGCGTTGGTTCACTGCGTCCGAAATCGGTGGCTGAGAGCCCCGACTGGGCTCAAGCCGGCCTCCTGGAACTCTACCGCACTCCAGCCCATATCTAGTCCTTCAGAACAACCCAAGAATGGGGACAGGTGGCACCTTCCTTTCTAGAATCTGGACTGTCCTTTGGCACATGAATGCATTTTCTTTTGTCCCCAGAGAAGGTGCTAAAAAAGAGAAGAGATCTGGAGGGTTTCAGCTATCACCATAAGGCTGAACCTTTCAGGTGAATTCTGCACCAGGCCACCCAGCAACAGCAGCTAGGAATAGCGGCAAAGTGCTCTGGTTTGGAATTAGACCTGCCTTTGGATTCCGGAGGCAACCGACTGGCTGTGTAACCTTGAGCTAGTCATTTAACCTCTCAGTTTGCTCACTCGTAAAATGGGGGAAAAACAGGACCACTTTATACAGCTGCTGTACAGATTAAGCGCGGTGATGCACACAGAACATTTAGCAGGAAGCTTAGCTCTTGGTTCATCTCAGAAAAACTGTTCCACTGGGATGTAGAAGTTGCTGCCACTGAACACAGGTCACAGAGCTGCTGGGGAGGCCGGAAAGAGCAGGCCAAGCCTCCCCACCCCACTTCCGGTAACCAGGGCAGGTAAGGTTACCTTTGCTGGGGCTCTATAATGGGTGGTGAGTCGCCTGCCCTTCCTGGTGGCCGAGCCCAGCCAGCAGGTGTAGCTCCTGCATTTGCTGCCTCCTGGCACCATTACGACAGTCTCAATGAAGGAGGGTGAGGGCTGGGTGGCAGCGGTATTCAATGAAGTCTGTGCCTAAGCATTTTGGCCTCTCCTGGCCCTATCATTCTCTCTTTCCCTTTATTCTCAGTGGGGTCCTCACACTAAGATCTCCACCTTCCCAGGACAAACATTACTCTCTTGTAATTCAGCAGAGCCAGGTGCCCCGTATGTGGTGGAGCAGGCCATACAATGGTGGCTCTGTCCAGGGACAGCCCTTTCTATGGGGGTCCCTCCCTGCACCTGTGCTTACCCTCCACCCCTGACATCTACTTACCATCAGGCAGGCAGGCCAAATGCCCAAGTGCTCCTGCAAGGAAGAATGTAGAGAAGAAAATCTGACCAAGGCAAGCGCCAGCCAGTTTCTGAGAAGCTACAGGAAGCCTCACAGAAACACAGGAGCTGAGCACCCAGGTGCTTTGTCCCATGCATCCAGGCCTGCATATGCCTCAAAATCCCTGTGCTCACCGGGCATGGTGGTACAGCCCTGTAATCCCAGCACTTGGGAGGCTGAGGCAGGTGGATCAGTGTGAGTTCAAGACCAGCCTGGGCTACAAAAGTGAGCTCAAGGCCAGCCTGAACTGCATAGTAAGACTCTGTCTCAAAAAAAAAAATAAATAAATAAAAAAAAATCCCTGTGCTCCAGAGGCTGGGTGTGGTGGTGCATACCAGGAATTTCAGCACTGAAGAGTCTGAGGCAGGAGGATCACCATGAGCTTCAGGCCACCCTGAACTATATAGTGAGACCCTATCTTTAATAAATAAATCCCTGTACTCCAAATCCACTTGGCTCAGGTATCTTTTCTTAAGAAGATTCCTCCCAATTCTGTGGAATCCCAGGCAGCCTTGACACTGATGTCTGCATGGGCGTTTCAGTGCAAGGCCAGCGTGGGCAGTGGTGATGGACTCGGCCTTGGGAAGCTGGGCTTTTTCTCCATGTTTCTTTACCATTTTCTGTACATTTCAAATTTCTCACAGGTGACACTTATTACTTTTCTAGATGAAAATGTAAAAATAAACAATAACAAAAGACTCATTAGTGGGCCCAACCTACAGGCTGTTTAATCCTTATCTGAAGTAGAGCAGGGGTTCCCAAGGGGCCAGAATTGGCCCCTTTCCCTGACTGCTTCCTGCAGCCATACTAGGCAGGAAGGGAAGGGAAGCACTGATGGGATAAAGTGTTCCTGATGAGCCCCTTGTGGTCCCCCAGGTAAGGACTGTGGTCATCGTAGGCAGCAAGAGGCCAGCAGCTCCTTGGGAGCTACCTGCCCAGGGCACTTGCCAGAAACTGCCAACTTACAAGGTCTGGAAATAAAGCTGACTCCATCTTGGTAAATTCTCTTTGCTCAGCTCTGTCTTTCCAGGAGCTTTAGAGAAACAGGGGGAGGTGGAGTTGTCCCTCACCTTCCCTATGGCTGCCTCATCTGCCGGTTGGCCAACCAGAGCCCATCCCTGCCGAGTGCCACACAAATCCTTGCCTCCTGCCTGCTCCTCTTCTTTCTAGCATGACCTGTGCCAACTGCCATTCATGGGCATCACCCTGGGAGCTCTACCCACATGCCCATGACCACTCTTGTCCCAGAAAGCTCTAAAACCTGCCAGAAAAAGCACACTTCTTAGGAAGCCAGAGGGAAAAAAGTGTGTAAACTACAAGAGTGAGGGTGGATCTTTCAAAATAATTACAGTGACAGATTATGGGTGCTGACCCCACACTAGCGCTGTGCCATGTACTGCACATATAAAATCCCTGTGCTTTCCCCAAAAGCAGCAATTTGGGTGTTATGACAGGCCTGAAGCTGAAAAAAGATCAGAGACCACTGCAAGTGTTCACAAGGAGAAAGTGTCAGAATACAAGTCAGATCCAGGTCCTCCACCTCAGCTTCTTGTTTGGGGTAACATCTTTGTCACTGTCACATCTCCAGTGCATTCCTGCCACACAGCTGGCACCCAACAAATACCCGATGAATGTAGACCAGAGCTAGCTCAGAGCTTCCATGTCCACGCTCCCGATCAGAGAGGGGAATTGTCCAAAGCCTGAGCCTAGACAAAGTACCATGCTCTGTTCATCTGAACAAAAGCTGTGGGAAGGGAAGTGCCACAAACACTGCGATCCTCTTTAGAGGCCCTGGCCTTTTCTTCCATGGAGTAGATCCAGCAGTGTGGAGGGAGGAAGACAGCTATCGGCTGAGTTGGAGGAGTGAAGAAAAGCATAACTCAGAAGGAAACAAAGTGAAAGCTGGGGCAGGAGGTGTGTGTGACAGCGGTAGACTGTGTCTCCCTTTGTTGTGAACCCCTTCAGGGTAGGGCTACCAGTTCTACCTCAAGCACCCAACATGGAGACAGCAACACCTTCCGGGGGCATCAGGTCCCAGGAGGCCACTGATGGGTGAGCTGTGCTAAGACCACAAATATTCTCCAGAGAATTATTTCACTTGTCCAGTAATGTCACCCACAAAGGCTGATTTACAGTGATAGTAACAAAGCACATTCTGTCCTTCCCAAGGCCCTGCACCAAGCTCAGTATTTATGACTTGTACTTTTTCATAAAAGAAGCCCCCCCCAAAAAAAAAACAAAGTTGGGTTCTACAAAATCTGTATCTGGCCAGAAATGCCAAAATTTAGAAACTCCTTCCACCAATAAATGAAGAAGACCATGCCTTGCCTTAGCTTGGCATTAGTGAGCTGGTTTCCTCAAGCAAGAAGGAGCAAGAACCAGGGTAGAATAAGGACTGACAGATTCTAAAACCAAGGAAACTTCAAGATCACATATGGCCATGTATATAGCAGGTACAGGGTCCAGGAAATAATCAGCACATTTCCCCCAACACATAACCATTCAGCCACATTATGAGAGTCTAAAACATTTTTTAACCATTTTAGTCTTTTTTTTTTTTTCTGGACTGGGGTTCAAACTCACGACCTTGCACTTGCCAGGCAGGCACTTGTGCCTCTGAGCTATCTCCCCAGCACCCAACCATTTTAGTCTTAATCTAGTGAAGCCCCCACTCTTTCGTCCCTAAAATGCACTAGCACACTGAGAAGTCACTGTTCTAGGAGGAGAGGTAGTGTATGGATACTGAAGTTCCCTCTGGTGGCTTTACATTAGTCCCAGAAGCCAAGGTCAAGGCCCTGCCCTGAAAGCAGCATCACATGCGGCTGTGTCATGGGTGACAGTCAGGAGACAGCTCCCTTCTAACTTTAAAGTCCCTTCCTTTCCCCAAAGCTCAACTGGGCTTTATATTAGATGTTCTCTAAATTCCTTCCAATGCTAGAATTCTGATTATTTCTGTGACTTTCATCTTCTGTAGGTCTGAGGATTGCCCCTAGGCCTTTGGGAAAAACTAGGAAAAGGGGAACTCATTTATGTCAAACCTCCATTAGACATAACGAATATTTGCCTTTTTTGCTGTTCAATTCTCCCAGTGACCCTGTTGGGCGAATATTCTTTGCTCACCTTTACAGATCAAGAAACTGTCTTTAGGCCAGGTGTGGTGGCTCATGACTGTAATCCCAGTACTTGGGAGGCTGAGGTAGGAGGATCAGTGCAAGTTCAAGACCAGCCTGGGCTACAAAAGTGAGCTCAAGATTAGCCTGAACTGCATAGTGCAACCCTGTCTCAAAAAGACAAAAAAAAAAAGTTAAAAGAAACTGTCTTTCCTGGGCCAGTGAGATGGCTCAGGGGTCTAAAACACCTGCTTAGGAAAGCTTAGGCAACCGCAGGCACTGTGGTTTGATCCCTGGCACCACATGCTGCGCCAGCCCCACCCCCAGGGCAGGCTGAGCTGGCCATTAAAACAAAAAAACAAAACAAAACAAACAAGAAGAAAAGAAACTGTCTTTCCAGATAAGGAACTTTCATAAAGGTGCATGGTAAGCAGTGGGGCTCAGCTTTGAACCTGGGTGTGCTGGACTACACAAGCCAGGGCTCTTAACATTCAGGGGCTCATTTCCCTACACACCTGCACCAACACCACCCTTGGCCCCTCCTTCTCCACACACTCACAGTCAACTCTGCCTCAAGATAGGGGCCTTTCCCTCCACCAAGTACACCCTTACCTACCCCTCATTCTCTGTCCCCAGGACTTGCTAGCCACTTGCCAGATGGGAAATGAGGACTCCTATGTCCACCCATCTAGATGGAATTCCACAGAATCCAGCCTCTCCTGAGGCTGCTGCTTCGTCGAGGGACAATTAATGGCTGTGGTTGATTATTGAACATTTATGTGCAGAGCTGCATAAGCCCAGTTTGCATTTCCAGCTTAAAAGCCCAGATTAATTGCCCAGGGCTGGTTCTGTCACACACAGGGATATATTTTCTTCTTGGAATTTACAAGTAGTTCCATCTGAGAAATAAACAACCAGAGATAAAAATTACATTGTCACAGTGCAGGTGTGATAGATGTAGGAAGCAAGCCGTTGTGGTCGCTGAGGAGGAGCTCCGCAGACAGAATCCACCAAATGAGACCTGGAGGAGCCCCAGGTAAGAGGAACGAGCCGCTGATGGGATCTCCACACACAGGAAACCTCTGCAATTTACATTTCATCACAGTAAATCATAGGGTTTCCTTGCAGGCCTCTGGGAGCCGGGGTGAGAGGTGATTGGCAGGCCACCTCCTCAGACTTCCCCGCCTCTCAGCAGCAGCCTCATGGACTCTGGCCTGCCAGGACAATAACCAGCCCCCAGCTATGAGCACGCAGGAAGTCACTGGCTACTTGACGCTTACCTTGAGTGTTCCATCTCTACTGAGACATCAAGTACCCGTCTTGTCTCTACTAGCTGATGAGAACTGAAGCTACCTGTGGAACAAAGCCACCTTGGAGAAGGCTACCGGAAGGCCAGGTATAATAATCACAATCATAATCATAGTAATACAGTAACAGCCACTTACTAAATGCTTACTAAGTGAAGAGCACGCTGAAGGACTGAATGAGGATTATTTTGTATTAATCCTCATGACAACCCTATAAAGAAGAAGCAGCCATTACCTGCATGTTATAGATAATATAACTGAAGTTCAGAAAGTTTCACTGGCTTGCCCACTGTCCCTGATGGAACAGGTGACACCCCCAAAGACTCGCTCACATCTAAATCTCTGGAAATGGCAAATGTGATCATATCTAGAAAAAGCGTCTTTGCAGATGGAGTTAAAGATCTTGAGTTGAGATCATCTTGGATTACCCAGATGGGCCCTCAATTTAACGACAAATGTCCTTATAAAAGATGAAAGAAGGGAAGATAGAGAAGCCACATGAAGACAGTTGATAGAGATTGGAGTGACGCAGCCACAAAGAATGTGACAACTACCAGAAACCGGAAGAGGTGAAAACAGATTGTTGCCCAGAGACTTTGGAGGGTTCGTAGCCCTGCCACCACCTTTATTTCAAATTTATGGCCTGTAGAACTATGAGAGAATAAATTTCTCAGTTTTAAGCCACTGAGTTTGTGGTAATTTACAGCCTCCCTAGGAAACTACTACAACCCCATAGCTAGCAAATGGCAGAGCCAGGATTCAGATCCAGCAGGCTGACCCCAGACCCAGGCTCTGCTCTCCAGGGAATGCCACTAGCCCAGAGGTCTCAGTTCCCATCCTGGCGCCACCAAAACTTTGCTATGTGACCTTGAGGAAGATGTCAAGTGCTGGCTTTCTTAGCTGGAACATGTGATTAGACGAAGTGAGTGGTGTGCTTCAGGGGCTGCCACACCAGAAAGAGGGGCAAATGGGCTTCTAAGTAACAGTCTGGATGAAAAAGTAAAAAAAGCTTAGAAAGCTTCCTACAGACTACAGCTTGTGTGGAGCTTTGCCCACTCGAAACACACTCCCCTCCCTTGGCCTCACCACCCCCATCTCCTTTGGGAAAACCGGCCCCCCTGCCTCTCCACCATGTGCTTTGATGGAGTGGCTCCCATCCCCCACCTTCAGGGGGTGGGCTTCTACCCAATCACACACACTTCCGGGACTCTGGCTGCTTTGGGGGCAAGCGTCAGCAGTTGGATTCAGGTCCGTGATTTTGATTCAACCTGTTGGGAGAAGAATTCTCTTCCTGGGAGGAGGAAGAGATGCCAACCTGGAGCTGGTGGTGCTTCCAAAGAATGATGCCAACTCAGGAGAAGCCAAGCCAGGATGCCAAGAGTAGAGAACCAAGTCCTGGTGATACTGTGTGATAAAATTGTACGTGAAGTTGAATCCCTTAGTTTCATAAACCTATAAGGTTCCTTTCTGGTTTCAACAGTTTGGGGTTCTGTCTTTTGTGACCCAACCCTCAGGTCACCAGGAAAGGCCACTGCTGTGGGTCCTTTTAGCTCTGAAGCCACGTAATTTCTGGACCAGAATATCACAGTCCGTTAGTGTGCTGCAATGCAGAGGTGCATGAGTCCTGAAACACACCTACCCTTTATCAGAGATAATTAGGACTCTAGCCCCTGAACACCTCTCTTAAGAGGCAGCTCTGTCATCACTATGTCCTCAGTACCCACAAGTGTGCCCTGTACACTGCTGGTGCCATTAAATATGTGCTGAATGAACAAATGCTGGGTGCTGCTGGCTCCTAAACTTGGGGCCTGACCTCATTTGGTGGGCTGAGGCCACCTCCTGAGGAAGTATCATTTAAATAGGGCTCCAAAGGAGGAGAACAATTACTGTGGGGTGAGAAGATCTTTCAGGCAGCACAGTCTGCATGTGGAAGACCTGAGAGCTCCAGGAGAATCAAGGTAAGTGGTTTCAGTCAGGGGAGGTAGCGTGAGGGGCTGGAGGGTTAGGCTGGGGCCAGACCACAGGAGGTCTTGAAAGTCCTGTTAAAACAGGACTTACATTCCAAGAGCTGTGAGAAGCCACTGAAAGAGTTCAAGCCATCAAAGGGTTATGATCAGATCGTGTTCCCTAGCATCCCCTGACTGCAGTGAGGACACCGGAGGCAAGAGAAGAATCTAGAACACCAATTAGGAGGCTACTGCAATGTTCCAACCAAGAGATGAGGGAGTCTGGTTTCAGCTGGTGGTGCCAGGGAAAATGAGGGAAGGGGATGGGTTCAAGTGATGGGCAGGAGACGAACTCCACTGGTGGACGGCGATCAGGGAGAGGATGATTCAGTGGGTGCTCAGCATACAGAGTACCAGATTCCTCACCGCCCTAGATTTGGACACTTCTATTAATGTGGTCAAAAATTATAGATGCTTTTTTTGGGAAGGCACATCAAACTTTCTGACTCACTGTGCTTGCAGGCAAATGCTTCCTCATCATAATAACCCTTACTGGGACAAGAAATCTCTCCTGTGAGCGACTTGGTAGAGTCCTGGAGCCCATGCCAATGGCTGCATCATAGCCTCAAGAAAGGTGCTGCCAGAGCATGGCACACAGAGGCCAGAGAACCCTGGGGGAGTTCATTTCAAGAACAAGATGGCCACAGACAAGGGACACACACTCTCTCCTTCCTCCAGGGCTGTGAATTTTCAAGACATAAGATAATAAAAAAATAAGAACTGAGGGTACAGCTTACTGGTAGAGTGCTTAACATGAACAAGGCCTAGGTTCCATTCCCAGCAAAACACAAAAAACAAACAAACAAGCAAACAAAACAAAAACAAAAGCCTACTAAATGATGTTTTCCACCTATGGCAAATACATACAACAGGCAACTTACTTCCACAGTTCTTGGAGAATTCTATGTTTTTTTTTTTCAACCTTTTATATGTGTATTTGAAGGTTCTTATAATAAAAACCAAATGGCCAATACGAATCAAAAGACACAAAGTTCTAGAGCCCACTCCAGGTGTCCATCTGAGTCAGAGTCTTTCCAATGCTGGCCTTTCTGTCTGTCACACTGCCCGTCTGTCCTGCTGCTTGCTAACATCCCCCTGGGCAGAGGCTGCTGGAGAAGAGAGATGGTGTGAGCTGGCCCCACTCCCAGCCCCTCCCTTGCCACAGTAGGGCTCCTGGTTTGCTCCATGCAGAAAGGCTCCTCTCTAGATTCAGAGGGGTCCTTGCTGCAAGGGGTTTGGATGCCTGACCTTGGCCAATTAGTACCTTGCTCAGTGAACCAACTGAGTCACAGATTCAATTCGATTCAGCAAACATTTATTGAGCATCTCACTGCCAGCCGATTGCCGTCTGTTCTGTAAGTGCAGTGAAGCTCAGCCTTGTCTCCAGATTAGGATTGTTTTTATTTCCAGGTAGAAAGGTAGACTGTGAGTACTTACCTGCAAGAGGTGGGAATGGGGGCCTTGTGGAGGGGACTGTGATGGGGGTGGGGGAAGAGGAGTGGCCCATGAGTCAGGTACAGGACCCAGCTGGAGATGGGACAGGAAAAGTAGACTGAAGAGCCAGAAAAAGGGTAAGGCTTTAGAAGCTGGGGATATAGCTCATAGGCACAGGTGCCTGTCTTACAAGGCAAGGTCCTCAGTTCAATTCCCAGTACCAAAAAAAAAAAAAAAA
>PVJA010020639.1:0-26469 GCA_004027025.1 Myocastor coypus | reverse complement strand
GGGCCTGGCAGGATGGCTCAGTGGTCTAAAGCTCCTGCTTAGGAAAGCTTAGGCGGCTGCAGGGACCATGGGGTCAATCCCCAGCACCACATGCTGCGCCAGCCCTTCCCTCAGGGCAGGCTGAGCCAGCCATAAGAATAAATAAATAAACAAACAAAAGTTCTGAAACAAGAAAAAAAATATATAATGCATGCATATAGTAGAAGAATAATTTTTTTTTTTTTTTTTTTGGTGGGACCAGGGTTCAAACTCACGACCTTGCACTTGCCAGGCAGGCACTTGTGCCACGGAGCTATCTCCCTGGCCCCAAAGAATAGTTTTTTTTCAAAGAACACAAAGGATATCTAATGAAAAAATTTCCTTGCTTCTCTGCGACCTCCAGTCCCCAATGTCTTTCTTCAGAGGCATCCCACTGCTGAGAGCTTCTTTAGTGTCTTTCTAGAAAATTTCTATCACGTACAAGTAAATCTTTCTTTTTAAAACCCAAATGGTATCACAGTGTATTACCGCTGCCTTTTCACTTAGCAATGCATCTTGGCATCCCTCCCACATCAGCATAGATTCACCCATTCCTTGGAGTGCAGAATCACATCGCGTGAGGGTATTGCACTCTACTAAACTGGCCCCCAACTGATGGACTTTTAAGTTGTATCCGTGGCTGCTATTTTTAAGCAATGATACTGTGCATGTTCAAATTATGTGCATTTCTGCCCACAGGTGCCAAGCGTAAATTCCATAAAGTTAGTTCCTGGAAGTAAAACTGCTGTATTTTGAAAGCTGCAACTGTGCTTGTGGCTGAGAAAGTCCCCTCTGAGCTGCGTCTCTGGCACAGAAAGTACAAGTGAGTCCCACACTCCCCCTCCTTCCTCATATATTCAGGCCCCCAGTTCTCTCATAATAACAAGGCCATGTGAGAGCAGGACCACATGCAAGGGGAGTTCTTTTCTGGATTCAGAGCCAACCTGTGTGGTTAGGGGATCCATCTGGGAGCTGGGATTATCTAAACACCTCCAGGTTGAGGGGCTAAGAGCGTGCAGAGGGACCAAAGCTTAATGATACACAGTGCTCCACCAGGACAGGCTCTTGTTGCTGTTATTATTGCTGCTGTTATAATCCAGAGTGAGGGCCCTGCCTTGCCAGTGCCTCCAAAAGCCCCTAGGGTTGGTCTGTCCAGAAGCCCAGTTGATCCAAAGGTCCTGAACGAGGAGCTTGCTCAGCTCCTGGACCTGGATGAGAGCTGAGACAGGCCGTTCCAACTTAGCACTGCTTGGCATCTGGAACTCCAAGGCCTTTGCCAAAATCTAATAAACACTGTACTTCATGCCTTCCCATCATCACCCGCGAGTCCCCTGATGCCTGCTGACAGCGGCTGCCAAGGCACACAGTCAGCATTTCACCCTGACACATGACTCCTTCATGATCAGCTTTTTTCTTCATGACATCGCCATGACATAATGAAAGTACAGCTGTGTGTTAGTGGAGGTCGCAATGGGTGGAATGGACATATCAATTTTTTTAAATGAGTAGAACATATTTATTGAGGGAAAGAAAACTCCTGTCCAAGAGAGGAACAGGAAGGGGGGGGGGGTGTCCCGAGCAAGTTGTCCCCAGATCTATCAAAAGTTATACATCACAAATAAAATAAGCCATTCAGGGTTTGTTTGTTTGTATGCTGGGATTTGAACTCAGGACCTCATGCCAAGCAGGTGCTTCACCCCTAAGATAAACCCCTAGTCCCACACTTTCAGTTCTGGAGCGCCGTACTACTTCATGGTAGCAGTCTCTCCTCTTACTTTTCCATCTCTTCTCCCCAAATAAACTATCTTTTGTTGTACTAAAAAATAAAACAAAATAACTACATGAGATAGTACACTCTTATAGTCCCAGCACTCAGGAGGCTGAGTCAGGATTGCTTTCATTTGGAAGTAGCATGGGTGACACTAAATTCAAGGCCAGTCTGAACTATATAACAAGACTATTTCAAACCTGTTCCCTCACCAAAGAGCCTTGACTTTGGAACCCAGTTAGAGACTTGGGTTCAGATTTTGAGCAGGATACTTAGAAGCTTTGTGGCTTTAGCAAGTCATTTAACTTTTTTGAACCTTAATTTCACCATCTGTGAAATGGAGTAAATTCTTGCTTTAATAGGATTATTGTGAGGAGTAAATGAGATAATAGATTTTCTTTCTTTTTTTTTTTTTTTTTTGTCTTTTTTGAGACAGGGTCTCGCTATGCAGTTGAGGCTGGCCTTGAGCTCACTTTTGTAACCTAGGCTGGTCTCGAACTCGCACGGATTCTCCCGCCTCAACCTCCCAAGTGCTGGGATTACAGGCGTGCGCCACCACGCCCGGCTCGAGATAACAGATTTATGAATTTTTTTTCTGTAGATTGGCCTTACTCCAAGATTGGATCAATAAAACATCAATCCCCGTTCCCTACCCTTCTATCAAAATGGTCACTTCATCCCCACCCCTCCCAAGTGCTGTTATCACTTAAAATACTTCTGGAACTTCCTTGTGACAAGTGGCCCAATTCTGTAGGGTCCTATCTTGTTGTGAATTTTAAAAATCCAAGCAACAAAAACAAATCACACTCTGCAAATTGCTCGCCCCTTTATTCAAAGCACACAGCTTCAAATTACTTTTGGCCTTTTCCAAAAAATCAAACCCACCCTCAAAGGTCAAGGATTCACCACTGCCAAGGCTATTAAGAGGAAAATGCTGAGAGATCTGAAGCAATTTTGCAAGAACTCGTCCATTCTTTTGAGCAAGCGTGGCAGAACCAGAAGCAAAACTCAGTCCCTACCCCATCTTTAGGATGCTCACACTCAACCTGTTTGCGAGTCTCTGGGGCCAGTTCCCTGTCTCTGGGGTAAGAGCAGATTTTGCTCCCTCTGGAATGTGTGGGCTCTGGTGGGATTCACAGGCCCTGGTTAGAAGATGCTTAGAGGAAAGTCATGGGAGGCGGGGGTGGGGATTCAAGAGATGAAGTAGACTTCCCTTTCTTCTCTTATGGGATGATGAGAAAGGAGGCCAGGGATTTGGGGACAGAGGTAGGATACCTTGGGGAGCAGAGCAGTGTCTCCCTTGTGCCTGCATTACTTTGGGGGTCTTATTATGTTGCACAAGCTGGTCTTGAACTCCTGGGCTCAAGTAAACCTCCTGCCTCAGCCTCCCAAATAGACCTGAGTTTACTTGGAAACACAAGACCTATCAGTTCTATCCAGAGATCCACTTGAGCCTTGCAAAGACAAAAGTAGGGTATTTATTGTCTCGGGCTTGACTATCTTCAGTCTTGCCTCCAGATATTCTCAGGTATCCCAAAGGGTCTATGGCATCCTCACCCTGCCAATGGAACCCCCTGCCCTGCCCCTCTAACCTCAAAGAAGGCCAAGAGCTTGGAGGGCTATGAGGGAAAAGACCCTAGACTCCAGTCAGCCAGGCTAGATCCAGATCCAAGCTCAGCAATGCCTAGCCAGATGACCGGAGTGCACAAACAGACCCTTCTCCCTCCTACCTTCAAGCCTCAGTTTCTTTTCTCAGAAAGTCAGTGCACAATACCTACTGGGGCTGGGGAGGGGTGACTAGAAAGACACCTGGAAAGATAAAATGAGATGCTGGAGGCTCCCCAAGGAGGACGACAGCAAATATTTCCAAGGCCCTTGGGTATGAGTTTCATGGTCTATAATATGTGGTTCCTCCCCTCTCAAAGGGGCCTGGGATCTGCTCTGAGCCCACAGAGATGGAGACAGCCCTGGAAGCCTCAACAGAAGCAGAGCTCCCATCATGGAAGGAGAGGGGGAGCATCCATAGCCAGGAGAACAGCCTTGTGGGGCCCACAGATTTGTTCTTTGCTCCCTTTCCTTGGTTTTCGGAAACAGGACCTCACTAGATTCCCAGTTGGCCGAGCTCTCAATGCTCCTTCCTGAGGATCTGGAGTGCTGGGATTGCAGGTATACATAACACATCTAGTTTGTGTCTTTTTTTTTTTTTTTTTTTTTTTTTTTTTTTTTTGTCTTTTTGAGAAAGGATCTACTAAGCAGTTCAGGCTAACCTTGAGCTTACTTCTGTAGCCCAGGCTGGTCTTGAACTTGCACAGATCCGCCTGCCTCAGCTTCCCAAGCACTGGAATTATAGGCATGCACCACCACACCTGGCTCAATTTGTTTTTCTTTTCTTCTCTCTAGCACTGGATGCTGAACTCAGGGCATGCTGCGCAAGCATTCTACCATTGAGCTACTTCCCCAACCTTTTCAGCAGATTTTATACTAAAATTTCATTTTGAAGCAAGGTCCTGCTAAATGGCTCAGGCTGGCTCTGAACTTTCAATCAGCCTCCTGATTATCTGGGATTACAGGCATTTTACCACTGTGCCCTCCTGGCTTTCACCATCCTTGTGGGCTCATGTCACACACAAGGGGGCTGACTTTTGTCACTACAAGTCCCACATGCCAGAAGGAAGTAAAGCATAATGGTATGCCTGGCACTCTTGTTATCACCCCTCTTAGATGTTTGCTGTAAGATCCACAGCCAGTTAAAGTCCTTATCCTCTTGCTAATTGGTTCAAATCAATTGACCTTCGAAGTGGGTCTAACGTATAACTGGTAATAAACAACCTGTATGCCAAACAACCCGTGCAGTTAACTAGATGTTGCTCAAGCAACTGAGCAAGCCACATTAACCCAAATTCCAGAGAATGCTGCTCCTGATGGGCTGCAGAGCAACATCTCCCTCACTGGGCTAAAACATTTGCCGGGTCAACAGGCCTGCCCGAATCCTATTAGGTGGATGAATATAACATGAATGTAAATTCCTTAGGGAGGCAGAGGCAGCATTGAGCCTGTGACAAGAGTCCCTGCACCCTGCCCTGCCTGCTCTGTGCTGGCTCAGGCAGGCTGGCAGGGCCAGCAGCTGAGTCCCAAGTGTTGGCAGAGGAGGAACAGGAAGGCAATTTTCCTGGTACTCTCATGACCTGGCTTCCACATGCCTTTTGCCGTTTCTTTCTTCATTCAGCCTGCTCCCAGGGAAGCCAGAGTTGGCCTCATCAAACCCATCTCCACGGCTGGGGCACTGCTATTTCCACATGAGAGCTGTTGTTCAGTCTTACTGTTTGTTTCCAGTGTCCAAAATGGGCCAGAAACCAGTAAAAGCAGAAGATACCAGGGGATGGCAGGAAAATTGTGGTTGGAGTAGGAGGAACAGCAGCACCCCCACCTTCTTCCACTACTCACAATGTCTCCTAAGGTGGCCTGGCTGCTGGACAGGAGCTCCTCCGGCGCCCCCATCCCACCCCCAGCCAGTCAGCCACACCCTGCTTTTCTATGTTCTATTAATAAACCTCAACTGAGACCTCTGGGAACCCCCTCCTCGGGGCTTGAGCCACACTGTTTTGCCTTATCAGCCTTGCTTTTCACAAGCACTTAAATTCATGAGAAAAGGGGGAAAAAGTGAAATCAGATAGAAATGCAGGTCTGTTTGCTGTTTTCTCCAATGAAATGGTTCTGGGTAAACAGCAGACGCCTTTGATGAAATCCCAGCAGGCTTAAACAATAAAGCTGGTTACAAACTCAATCTGGCAGAGATATCAGATCTGAAATTGTTTCAAAAAAACATGTCAACATTTTTTAATGCTCCTAAAAAAAAAAAAAAAAAAGAGCCTTCCTGGGCTGCCCATTGTGGACTCTGAGTCCGGGAGAAACGACAGGAGCCAGACCAGATCTTGGGCTCTGCTCAGACCCCCAGGGATTCTGTGCACTCGGGGCCCAGGAGCAGGTACTTCCCAGCTGCTAGGGGGCCCTGCAGCTGCAGGAGCCTAAATGGCCACTTCACAGTCATTGCCCAAGGCAGGCAGGGCACTGGCCTCTCTTTGATACAGCACTACATCATCTCCCACCAACCTGACCTCCCCGCTTCCACCCTGAACTCCCTACCTGTCTCCACACTGTAGCCAGCAGAAGCTTTTTTTTTTTTTTTTTCCGGGACTGGGGTTCAAACTCACGACCTTGCACTTGCCAGGCAGGCACTTGTGCCTCGGAGCTATCTCCCCAGCCCTGGAAGCTTTTAAAAATGTAATCATCCCTTTGCTTCCAACCTCTCATGCTTTCGCATAGCACTTAGAATAAAATTCAAACTCCTCCCATGCTGTATGAGATCCTAAGGGACCTACTGTTGCCTCCTTCTCCACCCACTCACCTACACTCTACCTCTTCCCAGTCCTAGAGCATAGCAATTTCTTGTCTTCTTCTGGGCCTCTGCATATGCTATAAAATTTGCCCATGGTGATTTTATCCCAATCTACTGTTGCTAGCTAGTTCCCTGACCACCTTAGCTCATGTCGTCCTCTCCCCAGCCACACACAGTATCACGTTACAGTTTTACTCTCTACACTAACTTCAACCACCAAGCTGAAATCACCTTTTGTGTTTGGTTATTGTTTGTCTCTTTGGTATGCAACCTGTGTGCAGGCTGGCTGCCTACTATGCCTGGCACACAGTAGGTACTCAGTGGTCATCTGCTGCTTGAATAAGTGGACAGTAAAAGATGTGAGCACCTCCGCTAGGGACCCTGCAGGGAAATGCCCAGGAGCCCTAGCATACATAGCCTTAGGAATACTCGCCAGCCTCTCTGTAGGGGCCTCCTAGTGCCCCAGCCCCATCCAGCACCACCCAAGCGACCGAGGCTTTGGAGGTCAGGTCTGGGCAAAGCTCAGGCATAAATCAAGAGTCAAGATGTTCCCACTAGGCAGAGGCAGGAGTATCATTGTGAGTTCAAGAACCAGTCTGGAAAAAAAAAAAAAAAAAAAAAAAGAACCAGTCTGGGATACAAAGTGAGCTCAAGGCCAACCCGAAATGCATAGTGAGAACCGTCTCAAAAAGACTCGGGACTATCAGAAAGGAGACCAATATGATGCTGGGACATCTGCCTGGATGAATATGATGAGGACCAGCTTCAGATCCTCCCCTGTGCTCATGCCTGCCACGGTGCCACGTGGACCCCTGGCTCACTCAGACTTGGAAGACTTGCTCCATCTGTAAGCAGCCTACTCACAGGGATCCTCAGAACAAGGAAGACACTCAGGGGCAAGAGGGTGATGAGGAAGGGGAGCCAAGGGACCACCTGGCTTCAGAACAGACCCCACCGCGGGTCTCCAGTCTCACCTCCCCACCTCTTTTGGCTTAGCCTCAGCCCCTCTTATCCTCCCCCTCAACAGAATCCCCACCCTCTCCTCCCCCTCTTCCTCTTCATCAGCCATCCCCCTTTAAGGCTCCCACACCCTCTGGTAAACTGTTGGCACAGGCCTTCCTCCCTCAAGGATCCTCATTTGAAGCATAGGGGGGATATGTGCACCCAGAGTTTCTCTCTTACCCCGCCGCATCCTTCTAAAGGCGCTGGGAGAACAGGCAAAGCAGTGATCATTTCTTGACTTAATAAAAATTGTTTTTGTGCGCTAAGGAGAAAAAAAAATGTCCCCACTATTGCCTTCCTCTTCTAGCCTGCCCCCTCCACCACCACCACCACCACACGGGTGGCAGCCACAGCCACCACACAGTCCTCCTCTTAGAAGAGAGGTGGGCAGGGAGGGACAGCGGGGAAGAGTGCTCTTCTTAGGTCTGTTCGGAAAAGTGAGGGCGCAGGTGCGCTGTAGTGGGCTTTGGGAGCTTGATGGCCTGGGGTGGGTGGCGATGCCACCCCCAGGGTACAGGCCACCCCAGGGCTCAATCGATCCTTGCAGCTCCCGGCCTCATTACAGAGGAGAGCAGCCAAGGCTGGCAGAGGAGCCAGACGGCTGCGCAGGGGGCGGGGAGGCCTGCTTGGCTCCCTGGCCCGGATTAAATATTTACTATGTTTTGTTTGGCCTTTGGGGGAGGGGTGGGAAGGGCTGTCGCATCGATTTGGAGTGTGGGGTGAGGCCGGCCCGCCCAGGGGCCAGGGCGGTGCCCAAGCCTAGAGCCCCGCAGCCTCCTGCAGGCGGCCGAGGCCGAGAGTGCCCCTCAAGCGCCCGGCTGCTCCCGGGGGGCACTGATCCTCCCGAGCCGCTGACAGATCTGGGTTGCAGCGCTGCTGGGTGCGGGGAGCGGCAGCCCGCGCAGAAATCGGTTCCGGCTTAGAAGCACTGCCCGGGTGGCTGCACAGGGCCGCACCCAGCCCCAGCCGCCAACCTCGCGTCCTCTCCCCGCCCACCCGCCGCCGGCCCAAGACCCCGGGGCGCGACACTGCGCTCCGGGTATACGAAGCCTAAGCCAGAGCACTAGTCTGATCTCATTTTACAGATGTGAAGCCCGCTGCAGAGCCTGATAGATGTGGGGTCAGGCTGGAAATCCAGGCTCCGCCGCAAGGGCGGGACTTCTTGGCTAGGTGCCCCCCACCCTATCCCCCCACCAGGCCGAGCTAGAAAAAGGGGAGTGCTTTGTCTCACAGCGACCCCAGGGGTTCTACAAGGCCTCTAAAAATCCCGGCTGGGGGCCTGGCAGGATGGTTCAGTGGTCTAAAGCGCCTGCTTGGGGAAGCTGGGTTGGCTTCAGGGACCACGGTTCGATCCCCGGCACCACATGCTGTGCCAGCCCCGCCCTTGGGGTGGGCTGAGCCAGCCATAAAAATGAGTGAATAAACAAACAAAGGTTCTGAAACAAGAAAAATAAATAAATAAATAAAAATTCTTAAAAAAAAAAAAAATCCTGGCTGGGTGGGCATCCAGAGAGGAAGCCACAGCTCTTTAAGGTCCCTCTCTCACTCCAACACGGGCAGTTAACATTGGAGCAGGACCGGCTCAAAGTAAGGGTAGCCACCCGGCTCCCATCCCTTACACTATGCACGCCAAGCCACACACCTACTCACAGCGCTGACTGTCCTTAACACTTCCAAGGCACGGATGTACTTTCACCCTAGCAAGCTCTTCCTGAGGCACCCTTCACAGAGTGGCCTATCTCTGACCTCAGCTCAAAACATGCACATGTGGTACTGCAAACATAAATTGTAAACATGTTCTTACCCCCACGAACAGTGAGCAGTCGTCCCCCCATGGGCCTCCCTGTGTAGATAAATGCACAGTCTGAAGTGCCTGTCTGTACAGATGTGTATAGATATTTGGGCACTCAACATTCACACACAAATAGGTGGCCCACCTCCACCTCGTGTATAGTGTTGGTGTACACACAAGTGCACAGACTGTCCCCTTCATCCATTTCCTGCATGCCTGCCTGCAGACACACATAGGCACCGATGTCTACACACACAGGCACACTCAGACACACTCGTGAGCACTGACTGCGGGCGGCTGGGGAAGAGCTGCAGCCTCCAGCCCTGCTCCTATTTAAAGACAAGCATTGCTGGAAAAGGAACAAAAGCAAAGCCAGCTATAAATAGCCACCTCCCTCCCGCTTTTCTTGCCCTCCGGCCTCTCTGCCCTGCCTCTCCTCTCCTGCCTAGGGCCTAGAGCAGCCAGGGAAGGCCTAGGGGATGGGCATTAGGGCTTGGAAACCATGTGGCCAACCACTGCACTGGATCTGGTGAGGGGCTCCCAGCCTGGGTGGGTGCAGGGACACAGGGCTGGCCACCTGCAGCCAGCCGTGTGTGCATGTGCCCAGCACAGAGGGAGGGCAGCCGCCTGGGCCAGGGCTGCTGTCTCAGCAGAACAGCAAGCTTGGCAGCTGTGGGTAGAGGAAGGCAGGTCTGCCAAGCAGCAGCCACCACTGCCCGGATGCTATCTGCTCAACCAGGCCAAGCCTTTTCCCTGTTTGGTTCCTAGGTAGCTGCTACAGCCCAAGGACTGGGATACTGGGTATCCTGTCAGGAACACTGTGGGACAGAAGAAAAGTTTTAGACCAAAAGGCCAGAGGGACCCAGGTTCTGCTTTGAGTTTTAATTCTATCACCTATGGGCTCCCACGGCATTTGGGCAAGGTCCTCATCATGTCACTAAGCCTCTTCAAGGGGTGTTGGGAATGATTCTCAAAATGGTTAAGACTGGGTGTGGTGGTGTGTGCCTGTAATCCTAGCGCTTGGAAGGATGCAAACAAGAGGATCACTCTGAGTTTGATCTGTGTGGTGAGATCCAGCAGACCCTGTACAAAAAAAAAAAAAAAAAAAGGTTGTGAGCTGGGTGAGGCAGCAGTCGCCTACAAACCCAGGAGAATTTGAAATCTGAGTGCAGTCTTGGTAACTGAGTGACTTTGCAAGACTCTTTTAAAATAATAAACAAAGGTTAAAGATACAGGTCAGTACAAAGGTTCTGAGTTCCAAATTCAAGCATTAACAGAAGAAAAATGGTTGTGACAGGTAGGCCCCTACCCCTTGGGAGACATAGAGTGCCATATGATGGGAAAGTCAACCAGCTGCCCTCTCTGCTGGAGAAGAACTCCCTAAAAACAAGTCATCTTTCATTTAATTTATTCTATATTTACCATGTTTCAGGTAATAGACTCTCTTCACCTTATTTGGTCCTCTGGACTATAGGTATTATTTATATTTCCATTTCATAGAGGAAGAACCTGAGACTCAAATGCTTGCTCTAAGCACCATGCCTGAAAGTGCAAACCCAGGTTTCCTAGTGGAACTGAGACTGTCTAAGGCTGAAGCCCATGTCCTGCACTGCAGAGGGCTGGGGCACCCTGATTTTCATCTTTTACCACCTGCATTGCCAGTGGAGACCTGGGTCTAGCTGGCTACACCCCCTCCCCATTGGATGGGCCTGGGGAGGGAGGACAGGGATTTGCTGCACAGCTGGCTTCCCTCTCCTCCCCAGGGGGGCCTTTGCACTCCAACCCTGGGGGAGGGGAGGGGCGGAGGGAAGCTCTCAGGCAGACCTACTTTCAAGGCTTTAATCCTTTTTGCTTAAAGGATTTTTTTCTTTTTCTTTTTCTTTTTTTTGCTTGGGGAAGACTTGGTCTGATCAGAGGAGAAACGCAGGAAGCTGACAAGCTTCGGAGGATGGGGGGTGTCGAAGAGAAAGAAATACATATTTATTACCCTCAATTTTTTTTTTTTTTTCGGGACTGGGGTTCAAACTCACGACCTTGCACTTGCCAGGCAGGCACTTGTGCCTCGGAGCTATCTCCCCAGCCCTTAATTATTAAAAAATAGATAGTACCAGATCTTAGGCCCTGGCAGACACTGCAGCAGCATTTGTTCAAGGACTATCTTCTACCCTTCTTTTTCATTCTCTTTCTCTTTTTTTTTTGGTTAATGCTGTTGAGCATGCAATGTGGTTAGCTTGTTAGTAAAAACACCCTGGCCAGGTCCCAGCGGCCTGCTTCTAGTGAGGCAAGCAGGGCCAGCAGCCAGGAAGCCTCTGTGTCCCATTTACAGCCTGGGACTCAGGCCCCACCTCAGTGAAGAAGACAGGATACAGGAGCTCTTTTCCTTCTGACCCTACAGCTCTTTTAGGACAAACTTCCATGGGGAAGGGGTCTTCCCCAGGTTGCTCCTCTTCTCAAGGGAATGGAGAAAGACAGATCAGTTCCAGCTTCCTTTCTGGGAGAGTTAAAAGCACCCTTCCGGGCTTCCAAGGGTCTCTATGGGCGCTGCCAGTCCAATATGTGCATCTGCCTGCCAAGAGGCCAGGTCCAAGCCTGGAGCAAAGAAGCCAAGACAACCGCGGTGTGGGACAGCCTACGTGTAATCTTAACACTCTGACAGGCTGAGGCAGGCGGGCTGAAAGTTTGAGCCCAACCTGGGCAACTTAGTAAAAATAATAAAGGCTGGGGATCTACTGCCCCGAATCCCCACAGAACCTGGCACACAGTCGGCCTTGGCCCATGGCTGTTGAATAGCAGAGCATGAGGAAAACAGAGGCAGGGACTCACCAAGGCCCTGCTCCATGCCAGAAAGGCACTTTGCATCCACTTTGTTCCACAAACTCCAAAACCCCAAGAGGTAGGTGGCATAAATTCACTTTTTAAAATAAAACTGGAATTGCACCAAAGACCTTTGCACTGAACTAGGTCCTCAGCTTCTTTAATTTTTTTTTTTTTTTTTTTTTTTTTTTTTGAGTCAGGGTCTCACTATGCAGTTCAGGCTGGCCTTGAGCTCACTTTGGTAACCCAGGCTGGTCTCAAACTCACAGTGATCTTCCTGCCTCAGCCTCCTAAGTGCTGGGATTACAGGTGTGCACTACCACACTTGGCTAAATTTTTTATTTTAAGGGAAGGTCTTGTTAAGTGGCTAAATTGCCCAGGCAGTCTCAAACTTGCAGTCTTCCTACCTCAGCCTCCCAGAGTGCCCACCCTTAACTCCATTTTTCAGATGATGAAACTGAGCCCCAGAGAATTAAAAGCATTTGCTGAAGGTCAAGTCAGTGGAAAAGCAAAGATGTGTTCCAGCCTATTTCCTTGTTCCTGTCTGCTTGGTTTAATCTGCAGGGGGCAGAAGGGAAACCAAGCTGATCAGCAGTAGGAGGCCAGGAGGGGCCAAACTCATGCCAGCATCCATATCACAGCCAAGAGAGTGAAGCACTAAGCTGGGCCTGGGCTTCCTTTCTGGTCAAGAAGACCTGAGAATTTTTTTCCTTTCCTTTCCCTTTTTTGGGGGTTGAGACAGGGTCTTGCTGCGCAGTTCAGGCTGGCCTTGAGCTCACTTTGTAACTCAGGCTGGTCGCAAAATTACAACAATCCTCCATCCTCAGCTTCCCAAGTGCTGAGATTATAGCACCCCACTTTTCCTCTTTCCCTGTTTCTTTTTTCTTTCTCTTTTTCTTTTTTTTTTTTTAATGCATTTGGTACAGGGACTACAGGGACTATAGTGTCTCACTACATAGATCACACTCATACTGATTCTCCTGTTTTTAGTCTCCCAAGTGCTGGGTCTTTCTTTGTTTTGACTGGGTTACTATATAGCCCAGTTGGCCTCAAAGTCTCAGCAATCCTCCTGCCTCAGCTTCCCAGGTGCTGGGATTACGTGCGTGTGCCACTATGCCCAGCAAGAAGAGGCCATCTCTGAAAAAAGGAAGATTCAGCTCAGAATCAAGCCCATCAGGTCTCATCCCCTTCTCTTGAGGACCACTCAAGAATGTTTCCCAGGTGCCTTTGCACTGCCTTGTGTGTGTGTGTGTGTGTGTGTGTGTGTGTGTGTGAGGGGAGTCTCCTGACCCGCAGCACAGAGACAGAACATTGAGGACAGAGAGAGGAGAATCCTCACCACTCACAAGACTCAGCTCCTGATGCAGGGAGGGGGAACTTCAAAGGCTGCTGGGAGGAAGTTGCCTAGGCTACTGCTGGTATTGATGGCAACATTCATTGAACTCCTATTCTGGGTTAGGCCATAGAAAACTGCCAAGAGCTTTATACTCAATGTCCTCTTTAATCTTTACAACTCTACAAGATGGGTACTACTAAAAATCCCATTTTACAGATCAAGGAACTAAAGTCCAGGAAATAGGTAACTCCCAGGATTTGAACCTGGGTCTGACCAGAGAGGTGAGTGCTTAACCACCCCCCAGAGGGGTGAAGGGCTTAGGTGCTGACCCTTAGGGTGAGCCCTCCTTCCCAGGCTTTCTCTGCATGTTGCTAAATAAGCAAGGACACCCACCGGCTCAGCCAGAGCCAACCATTGGCATCTCCACTGGGGAGGCGTAGGAGAGGCTGGGGTGGGTTCCAGGACAGAGAGGCCTGTGCCATCGGCCAGCATGTCCTGGGCATTCTGGGAATTTATTGGTCAATTATTTCTAATGCTGTGTGATCTTGGGCAAGTGGCCACCAGTTCTCTGAGCTTTAGTTGACTCAGCTGAGCTATCAGATCCTTTCTAGCACCAAATGTGAAAGTCTACAAATCTGGGGAATCCCCCATGCAAATCAGAAGCAGAGCTCCTGCTTTTCTTCATATCCCCTTTTCACAAGTTTTTTTAGTGTCACAAACCACCCACTCCCAGAGAAAATTAGTGTCTCTGCTATCTTCTGTCTCTGGTTCACCCTCAGCCCAATTCACTGGCAATGTAAACCATGTTCACAGCTGCAACACACACACACACACACACACACACACACACACACACACACACACACACGGAAAAACAGGAACACACACACACACCAGCCGTTCTTCTCTCCAGTTCTAGAACAGCTTTGGGTCCTGTCTGATTACCAGTTAGGGCAGCCGGTGTCCCATGATGATCTCCCCTGCCAGGCTGTCTCAAGACCCTGGCCTGCCTCTCTCTCTCTCTCTCTCTCTCTCTGTTACTCAAGGAGCTACAAAATGTGCATAGGGCAAGGCTGCCAGATGTTGGCTGTGGCACGGGCAAGTCACAGCATGGAGAATTTTGCAGCCATTAAAACTAAGACTTAGGCCGGGAGTGGTGGCGCACACCTGTAATCCCAGCCCTTGGGAGGCTGAGGCAGGAGGATTGGTGCGAGTTCGAGACCAGCCTGGGCTACAAAAGTGAGCTCAAGGCCAGCCTAAACTGCATAATGAGACCCTGTCTCAAAAAAAACAACAACAACAACAAAAAAAAACAAAAAAACAAAAAAAAAAACTAAGGCTTAGTGTGGTATGGTGGTGCACGCATATAATCCTAGCAGCAGGAGGCTGAAGCAGGATGATAGTTACAAATTAGAGACCAACCTGGGCTACAGAGTGAGCTCAAGGCCAGCCTAAACTATGTAGGGAGACCCTGTTTCAAAAAGACAAAAAATAAAAAGACTTAAGTGGGCATGGTGGTGTATCCCTGTAATCCCCAGTACTTTGGGAGGCTGCAGCAGGACTGAAAGTTCAAACCCAGCCTTGATAACTTAACAACTTGAAAGCTTGTCTTAGGATAAAAAATAGATCCAAAAGCCAGGCGTGGTGGTGCACCCCTGTAATCCCAGCACTCAGGATGCTGAGGCAGGAGGATCAGTGCGAGTTTGAGACCAGCCTGGGCTACAAAAGTGAGCTCAAGGCCAGCCTGAACTGCATAGTGAGACCCTGTCTCAAAACAAAAAAAAAAGAAATAGATCCAAATATGGTAGTGCATGCCTTTGATATCAGCCCTTGGGAGGCTGAGGCAGGAAAATTATCGTGAGTTCAAGGCCAGCCTGAACTGCCTCATGAGACTTTGTCTCAAAAAAACAAACAACAACTAAGAAAATAGGAATGGACTGGGGGTGCAGCTCAATGCAAAGCCTCTGGGTTTAATCCCTAGTACCATAGAATACACATATAAAGAACTAAGGCTTAATCCAAGCACAGCAGCACATACCTGTAGTCCCAACTACTTGGGAAGCTGAGCCAGAGGATCATGTGAGCCCGGGGTTAGAGACCAATCTGGGCAGCAGAACAGAACATGTCTCACATGTCACTAAGTAGGTAGGTAAACAAATAAAACAGAGGCTTTGAACTGCCGACTCAGAAAGGTGTTTGGCTAGCACTGCTAATTCAACAAGACCGAGCACGTTTATGTGAACATAGAAAAGAAACAGAGAAGGGTACATCCTATGTCAAATGCTGCAGAGTGATGAGCTTTCCCACACTTTGCTCTCTGGGTTGTGGGATTATAGTGACTTTCCTCTTGTGCCAATCTGCGGTTTTCCAATGTTTTCTGCCATCAGTATGCATTGGCAAATTCGAGAAATTTATTCTGTGGCTGTTGAATCAACCAACCTCCTCCTCCTCCGTGATACTTAAGGTTCAGCAATGATCAAGCTCCTGCCAATCTGCTGTACAGCTGAGCTGCCACCACTCTTGTCACAACCATGGCTGCAAAGTGCTCCTGCACTTGCCCTCTAGCCTTCCTGACCTTTCTTTAGGACAGAGTCCACCAAGGAGGAAACCCTGCATTGCAGCCCCCGGCCCCCAGCTTGAAGCCACCCACCTTACCACCTCTACTATTTTTGCCCTCTCCATGGTGCAACTTCTCCCATTAGACTGTAAATTTCCTGAGTAGGGACCTATACTCAGCCCACTGGTTATTCCCCACTGTAACAGACCTGAGACTCTAGAGGCGTAGCTCAGTGGTAGAGCACTTGCCTAGCATGCAAGAGGTCCTAGGTTCTATTCCCACAAAATAGAAACTAAATAGGAAATGACCACAAGGCACAGACCTGATTGAATCTGATAGATAAAAAGAGACAAAGGAGTGGTGAGCCAGGTGTAGGAGCACAAGACTGTAATCCCAGCAACTAGGGATCGCTGCAAGTTCAAGGCCAGCCCGGGCTCCATTGTGAGTTCAAAGCCAGCCTTCATTATAAACAAACAAGTGACGCTGATGCATAGGGCTAGAGGGATGTAGTTCAGGGACAGAATGCTAGCCTAGCACATGAGAACAAGCCCAAACACAAAACTGATTTTTTTAAAGAATTTTTATTTTATTTTATTTCATTTTATTTTATTTTATTGTTTCAGAACTTTTGTTTGTTTGTTTATTTATTTTTATGGCTGGCTCAGCCTTCCCTGAGGGCAGGGCTGGTGCAGCATGTGGTGCCGGAGATCGAACCATGGTCCCTGCAGCCGCCTAAGTTTTCCTAAGCAGGCGCTTTAGACCACTGAGCCATCCTGCCAGGCCCCACAAAACTGATTTTAAAAAAGGGATGGGGTGGTAGCTTATGGGAACTGAACCTTGGCTGTTCTCAGACTGTAGCCAAGAAGGGGAGGTGTCTGGCCCTGATGAGAAGTGTGCACCTCAGGCCCACCACTCTTCTCTCCACCCCCCGGCCAGACAAATGAGTGATGCCTTGGAGCCTGCCCCTAAGCCTGGATCCTTTCCAAAGGATCCTGAAACTGCTCCACATGCCACACCTCAGAATCCCTGCTCTGCCCTGCTCACCAAACCAGGGACGCCCAGGATTATGGCAGGCTCACTCCTGCCTCAGGCCCTTTACACTTGCTATCAGGCCGTCTGCCTGCAGGGCTCTTCCTAGACTGAGGCAGCCTGCAGAACTTGCTCCGCTTACATCTCTGTTCAAAATGCTGCCTTTTTTGGTCAGGGAGGCTTCCAGCCAATCTATGCACAATAACAGCTCTCTGGTCACCTTCTATTCTTTAATTAACCCTCTGCTAATATTCTCCTACACACTTACCCAGTTGATAGAATGTGCTTTGTGTTTTATTGTCTGTCTCCCCTCTGGCAACTAGAACATATGTTTCACAAAAATAGGGGACTTGGGTTTATCCATTGTTTCATCCCCAGAGTCCTGCCAGCAGTGGCCTGTAGTCAATGGCTGTTACACAAATATGTGTTGGGATGGAGAAAGCCCTCCCAAGCCCCTCTCCAATGACACAAAAAGAGGAGGCCAGCCCATCCAGGGTTAGAAAATCTACTATAGGTATCTGCAATTTGTTACCTAGCCCAACAAGAGCCATGGCATAGTGGCATGGCTAGCTCAACTGGGATCTCCTCACTTGGAAATAAAGCTGGGAATACCAAGGTGACACAGTAACCAGACATGGTAGCACCTGCATGTCATCACAGCACTCAGGAGGCTGAGGCAGGAGGATCAACAAAAGTCCAAGGTCAGCCTGGGCTATACAGTGAGTTCAAGCACATGGAGAGGTGCAGTAAGACTCTGTCTCAAAAGAGAAAACAGAAGGTGAGGCAGTGGGCTGAGGGGGAAGAAGTCAGGAAGAGCCAGCTGTAGGGGGCCATCAGGGTAAAGATCCAGGGGGTACAGACAGGGGGTAAAGGAGAAGGAGTTGATGGGAAGGCCAGAAGAGGGATCACAGAGACTGCACTTGTAGGACCAGTCCCTCTCCTGGCAACTTAGGGAGTGCAGGCCACCCAGGTCCTTGCAATAATCCCCATTTCCAATAGGCTACTGTGAGTCCCTGCAGTCAGATATACTAGCATGGCAGAACCCCATAGGGGCGGGGACATGGCAAGCAGGTGGTTACCGAAAGCCCAGTGCCTGCCATCACAGTCAGCAGATTGGGTGGTAAGAGGATGCCTGGCGGGCTGCTGCTCTCTGCTGAGAAGCCCCCTGAGCTGCCCCAGCCTCTCTCCCTCTGTTCAGATTTCCTGTTGAAACCGAAGGCCGAAGGCCCGGCCAACAAGCAGGGAGCCACCCTGCCAGGAGGGAGGGAGCAGTTCAAAGGAACAAGTCATTTTCACAGATGGGCAAGAAGACAAAAGAGGCAGAGTCTCCTCACCCCAGGTACCACCTGAGCTCTGCTTCGGCTTCTTCTGGCGATTCCACGTCTTCATGTTCAGTCCAGCCTCATTTAAACATTTCAGATCTCTGAAGTCCAGAGTGTCCACAAGAGGTTTACATTTGCCATGGAATCGATAGTGCAAATTCTGTTCCATAAAAATCTGCCAAGTACAACCCTAAACTTTTCCAAGCAAGAATGTTGTTTCTTTCCCCAGCATACCATCTAGCCTGCTAAATACCCTGTGTTCCATGCAGTTAGAATTTCTGTGAGTTCCCCATGACTGTAAAGGGGTAGGGTTAGGATGGATGAGGCAGGAGGATCGGAAATTTCAATCCAGCCTGGAGAACTCAGTGAGATGATGTCTCAAAATAAAAACAACAAACAAACAAAAACCATAAAATTTGCATTCTTTCAGCCTTAGATTACTAGCATGCACATGCTAAAGTAAACATTTTGTACTTGAACCCAAACCAATCAACATTAGCTAAGCATCGCACAGATAATGCATACATTTACTGATTCAACACATTTTAGTGAACATCACTGTGTGCCACATTAGTTGCAAGACACAACTCTGTTTTAGCCTGGTCCTGTAGGAGAGAAGGAACCTTGGACTAAGAAACTTAAAGAGTATCTAAAAAAGGTACAGGGGGCCAGGGAGATAGCTCCGTGGCACAAGTGCCTGCCTGGCAAGTGCAAGGTCGTGAGTTTGAACCTCAGTCCCACCAAAAAAAAAAAAAAAAACCAGTTATACAGAGCACGGGGTGTAGACATGATACATTTTTTTTTTTTTTTTTGGTGGGACCAGGGTTCGAACTCACGACGTTGCACTTGCCCAGCAGGCACTTGTGCCTCGGACCTATCTCCCCAGCCCCGACATGATACATTTTTTGATCGATATTGGTAAGGAAAGAAAAAAAAAGAAAAAATTTCTTCTCTTTGAACTGAGAGGAAGTAGTTGTACACATAGGTTTTATTTTTTATTTTGAGATAGGATCTAAGGTGCCAAGTTTCCCAGACCAAGCTCAAACTGGCCATCTACCTGATTCAGCCTCCACAATAGCTGAGATTATATCATGTAGCACCACCTGCAGCTGGGGACGAGCAGTTTGCTTCAAACTAAGGCAGGAGGAGGAACAGTTCCAGACATACTGGGTCTGTGAGACAACTGTAGAGGAGTCTGAGAGTCAGCCAGACCCATGGTTCTGGACATCAGCAGCAGCACATCAAGGATAAATGGGGGAGGGTGTCAGAATATGGTGACACCTAGGAGGAGAGAATGAGGAAGCAGCCTTCAGTGAAGCCAGGAGAGTAAGGCCAACGGAGTTAAGGGCCACAGAGGCCAGGGAGGTAAGGGAAGTGTCTGTTAGGCAACATCCGTCTGACTGGGATGAGGCACGGGGAGGGGCTAGAAAGAAAGCCAAACTCTGGTTTGGGAAGTGGAGACACAGAGGCCATCAGTGTCACACTCCCTTTTGGGGCACTTCAAAGAAGGAGCCATCACAAGGGTCCAAAATGAAAAGGAGGAACAGCCCACCCCATAGCAGAGGCCAGATCTCAAACCCCATGGCCTGGAAACAGCGAGGGGTCCTATTTGTCAGCACATTAGTGGCCTCCCCCTCCCCCAGTGTACTGTGTACCTTAGAAGGGCCACTAGGCATCTTGAGTCTCCAAACTTAAGGGACTGCCAGGGTGGCAGTGAGGCATTCTGGGGTTTATTTTGTTTTGTTCTTTTTTAAGAATTTTTTTTTCTTGTTTCAGAACTTTTATTTCTTTATTTCTTTATTTTTATGGCTGGCTCAGCCTACCCTGAGGGCAGTGCTGGCGCAGCATGTGGTGCCAGGGATCGAACCACAGTCCCTGCAGCCGCCCAAGCTGTCCTAAGCAGGCGCTTTAGACCACTGAGCTATCCTGCCGGGCCCGGCATGGCATTCTGGGTTTTGACATTGGGGAACATTTGAAGAACCTGTTCTGCTGAAAAGCATTTGAAAGACCATTTCTCTAGTCATATTTCAGATTGTAAAGTGAGGCTCAGAAAAGAAACAGCCACAGAGCCTGACCCAGAATGGATGGAAGTGAAGCAAATCCAGCCTTAACTTTGGGAGTATTCTTGCCAGAGCTCTCCCACCGGGGAAGAAAAAGGAAAAGGCTACAGCATAACCAAGCCAGGGATGCCACAGGGCTGTACCCAAGGCAGAGCCCTGCAGTTAGAGGAAAGCGACAACCAGGAAAGTGCACACATGGCGTGTCGCAGGCAGCACATGCTGACCGAGGGAGAGGCGGCAGGTGAGCAGGCTGCCGGCAGCCCAGGAGCAGGGCCGCCTTCCTCCATGTCCTGCCTGCTTTGTGTGGCCACCCAGCGGCTTCCCTTGGCCTGCTTTTCTCAAGGCAGGCTGGCCTCAGCCCCCAGCCCATCTCATCACACACTCTTTTCTTCCCTCGGTCTGCCCAGGCAAGCCCATGAATAGAACATTAAAGGCAAAACCTTCTAAAAGAAAAAGCAGCTCCCTGGTAGGAGTCGCCCCACTAAATGTCAAAGGCAGAGCAAAGCTTCCTGCCTTGTGTGTTTTTCACTAATGGAGGCACCTTAGCCTCTATATCCCATCATCCAATCGCCCTATAAATAAATCATCGTAAAAAGAATGCCAATTTTCCCCCTAGGGCTTCATGAATCTCTCGACATAAGCATACGTAAAGGCCTCCTTCACTATGAGTTGGCTCTGGTGCCCAGAGAGAGATGGCAAACTCTGGCTGGACAATGTGGGAAGCAGAACAAACTTTCATGCTGCCACCATGGGCTGAGACTTGAGAGCTCAGCTTTTCTCTCAACTCAGGGAAGACTTTTGCTCATTTTCCTACAGACTGATGCAGCTGTCACCATAACGCCACTACCCTCTGGATACAACCCAATAAACTGCCAAGAGGCCCCTCTCTGGGGGCTGCAGTGGTCTGTCCCCTGGCAGACGTGTGATGAATCGTGCTCAAGCACTCCCTGCGAGGGTGAGCCACACACCCACTCGCCAAGCTTTGTTCCCGACATGTGGTGCACAGCACTGGCCCGCCCACACCTAGGGCCCCTCACTGGTGCGCCATGGCACCATGCCATGCTAGTGGACCGAGGGTGTGAGTGCCACCGTCTGCTCCAGTGCAGTTGGGGTGCACTGCTCTGCAACAGTCTGAGAGACTGCTGCATGCTTACCAGGTGTTGTTTCTGCCCACAAATACACATGCACGCACATGCCTGCACACACACACATGCACACATACACTCTGTGTGTTGTGTCAACCCTCTTTCTGTGCCAGCACTGAGGAATACAGAGTGGATCCTAGGGATCACATAGCAGGGACTGTTTGTAGCTTGATCTCCAAATTTCACTGACTTTGG
Organism: Myocastor coypus; assembly: GCA_004027025.1. Classification (NCBI taxonomy): domain Eukaryota; kingdom Metazoa; phylum Chordata; class Mammalia; order Rodentia; family Myocastoridae; genus Myocastor; species Myocastor coypus. The sequence continues at coordinate 5,035 of PVJA010020639.1, read as the reverse complement.
AGCGTAATCTCAGGCCCAGAAGCACCCACCATATCTGTTAGGCCAGACATCACCTTACCACCATGGAGGAGCCTCCATACCAAAGTGGGACTCTGCTGTTCTCCTTGACATTAGCTAGACTCTGCCTCACTTTATCTTCCTTCTTTTTCAACAGAACTGCTAGAAAAATTGGCCTCTCTGGGGCTCAGCCTCTGCAGGAAGGGGAGAGGATGGGCTGTGAGTCTGGCAGGTGCCATTCTGGATGACATGGGCCATAGTAGGAGAGGAACAGGTGCAGGTAGAGGGTCTGCCCTGAACCAGCCAGCTAGATGCCACCCACCTGGACTAGTGTGTTCTGGATCTGCTGCTTTCCAGACAACCGTCAATCAGTGTGGAGTATGGCTATGTTGGCCAAGCCATCACCTCAGCCAGGAAGGGAAGCAACTTACAGGAAAAGCCCAGCCCCCAAGGAGACAACCCCTTGATCTTTCTGAGGGACAGAAATGTAGGAAGGAAGGTGCTGGCCTACTGTCCTATCTCTGTCCACAATAAAGAAATCTGTGCAGAAGATACAAAAGTCAACAGAGCAGAAGAGGACAGGATAGGCGAGACAGTGGCTGAGGCTCCTGTTTCAGCCATAGGGCCTCCTGGAGTAACACTGGAAGGCAGTGCATGGCAACTACCAGGACACAATTGATTCAGCAGCCTGCAAAACAAATGTCATAGAGATCAAGACAGAAGGGCTGAAGAGATAGCTCAGTGGAATAAGCACTTGCCTGGCAAATGCAAGGGCCTGAGTTCAATCCCCTATTCTGCCAAAAAAGAAAAAAAAAAAAAAAAAAAGTACAAATGAGAAAATAGGATAAGGAGTAAGCAACTAAAGTGTGATTTATGCTTATTTGATTTAGGGGCTGGGGACATAGCTCTGTGGCACAAATGCCTACCTGGCAAGTGCAAGGTTGTAAGTTCAATCCTCAGTCCAGCCAAAAGAAAAAGAAAAAAAAAAAAAAAGACAGATGGGCACATGAGACAGTGAAGCCTAGAGCTGAGGACACCAAAGAGTATGGGCTTTATAGACAGGCCTGACTCAGCAATTTGTCAGCTGAGTGACCCAGAGACTGCATCTGCCTGTGCCTCAGTTTCCTCATTTTGTGGTACTAGGTATTGAACCAGGGCTTTGTAAGGCTAGGCAAGCACTCTACCACTAAGCTACATTCCCGGTCCTTTTCTGAGACAGGGTCTCAAAATCATGATCCTCCAGCCTCAGCTTCCTGAGTAGCTGCGATTACAGCCATGCACCACTACATCAGGCAGTTTTTTCATCTTTAAAATGGGGAATAATCCCTGGCAGATCTTGCAGAGTGGCTGTGGAGATGGTATAAAATAAGACATAGAGGACTCAGCTTGGCCCATAGGAAGTGATCAGTAGATCCATTCAGCCATTGTCAAGTTAAATGGACAGGGATTGCCATAGTAGTTATCAGGCAAGTTGGGAAGAATAGCCCACTTCCTGCTGCCTGTTTCCAGCTACACACATATCTCCCCCAGGCTCAGCCAGCCATGCTCTGTGAGACCTGAGGTAGCAGCTTTGCCTTGCTGTAGGGATGGACATTCAGCTGGTCATTCCTCCTCGCCCCAGCTCATCAACATCTATGAACATCACTGCACCTGGGCCCCCTAGCTGTGGAGCTAATGACTTCCTTGGTCTTCTCCCAGGCCCTGTGGGAGCCTTCATACTGGGCCCCTGCCATCTTTCACCTCCTGACTCACTTCCACCCAAGGTGGCCTGGCCATTGCACCCCAAGGAAAGGGCTGCTTCCGGCACTCATTGTGGAGGGCCTGCCTTCTGCTGTCCCTGGAGGCTCTCGTTCCCATTTCACCAGCTATTTTGCTTCCTTGGCCATCTGTTCCCTTCCTGTCATCTCCTTTCTGCTTTAACCTTAACCACCACTTTGCTGCAGATGGTACCAAACAGATCTGTTCTTGACATCCTTCAGGATGCTGCCCTGTCCTTCTCATCTCAGCAGAGCGAACTGCTCTGTCCTTTCTCAGGCCTCAATCCTAAAGATGTGGCCAGAGCTTGGAGCTGGACTGATCTCATATGCTTCCTTTTCCTTGGCACTATCTGCTGTCAACTCTGCATAGGTCAGGGGCAAACGCCTACCCCTTCCCTTGCCTTTTCTTTTTCCTAATGATACTTCTTTTCACACTTGGCCCAGAGCCTCTCCTGGCATCAAGTATATGTGGGCTCTAGATCCCTATCTGGTCTCCAGAACAATGCCGTTTCATCCTCTGAAGGGCTGGGAGCTGGTTCGCTGCGGTAGAGACCAATGGTTCTGGGGATAATGCCTACAGTGAAGGAACCAGAGCTCATGCTGGGAGTTTGGATGCTGGCACTTTCCTCCAAATAAAACAAAACAACAACCAAACCAGACTTCAAGACTGCAGTGAAGCATTGGCCCCATACTGACAGGACAAGAATTAAACGAAAAAATATTGTCTGTGTTGTCTGAACTCCCAGGGATACCACACTGCTGTCCTGGCTCCTACTCTGGCCACTGCGGAGAGTATGCATATATGGGCTTTTCATAGTAACTCTGCCTGTTCTCTCTACCAGGGTGTCCTAGTGCTTCCCTAAATTCCTTATCTGAGCCTACGGACCAGGAGAGAAGCACCATATTAGAAACTACAGGCTGGGCATGGTGGTGCGTGTCTGTAATCCCAGCACTTGGGAGGCTGAGGCAGGAGAATCGGTGCAAATTCAAGACCAGCCTGGGCTACAAAAGTGAGCTCAAGGCCAACCTGAGCTGCATAGCGAGACCCTGTCTCAAAAAGAAAGACAGAGAGGAGGGGGAAGGAGGGAGGGAGGCAGAGAGACAGACAGAGAGAGAGAGAGAGAGAGAGAGAGAGAGAGAGAGAGAGAGAGAGAAACTATAAACGAAGGAAACATCTTGGTGAGGGTGGTTCCAGAAGATGACAATCCTTAACTGGGACCAAAGTGAACGGGGAAGACTGAAAAGGCACTTTAGCACTTGGCTTTTGGCTAAAATGCCTCACATCTCAGCCCTCTTGAGAGAGGTCATCCTATTGCCCCTTTACACTTCCTCAGTAGCAGAGAAGAGAATCTTGGCCATCCATGAATACTCTTCTCTTCACTGGGCTAATAGGGGCATTTTTACCAATATCTCTGAGTCCTGTTTGTCCCAAAGAGAGGCAGAGATGGAGCCTGCTCATACATAACCACAGGGGGATTTTGATCACCTAAAGAATCTCTGGATTCAAATCCACAACCACTTGATGCACCACGATCCCTTCTTCCCTTTCCCTTCCGTTCTTACAAAGGCCAAGTCCAGTTCAGCCACCAGGCCAGCTAGCTCATCAGCTATGGAAACCAAGAGAACAAAATGCATCTTACTGGGTTGCAGGCCTTAATCTAGCTCTTGCTGAATTATTCAGGGATGGCATTAACTTATAAATGAGTGTGTTTGACTGATTTTGTGGTTGATGTACAGATAAATTCTAATGAAAGACAGCTACAAGATTTTAAATTATTAATTAGACTGCCACTTAACAAAGCCTATTTGGCACTCTATTTCCTTGCTTAACAAGACAAAAACTTTAAGGTTCTGTATTAGCCCAGAGGCTCTTGATTTGCATTCTGTTTTTATAGTTCTAAAAATGAAAACCATAGATCCTGACCTTAAGCAGGCCACTTCTGGCAAAGTGAAACCCCCAGCAGGCTATCCTTCCTTGCTGGATGTTGCTGGATGGCTCCGGGCCTTACTCGCCCTGTGCAGGGCCTTATTTGACTTGCACATTTCTCATCTCTTGACCACAGGCTGGCTTTTTATATTCCTGGTTCTGCCAGGTAGGCTAGGAGATGGAAACGCAGGCAGAGCAGCTGCTGAAGCCTTCATCTACCAGCACTGTCAGCAGCTACATCCCACTGGGGTTCCTCTGGTTCACAGAGGTAGGACTAGGACCAATAGTCTATTCATTAACAGATATGAGCTGCTACCCTCCCCCCACAGCCTGGCAAGGGAAAATCAGAAATCACAGAGATGATTTTCATGGTCCAAGGTCTACTTTTCCCACTTCCGCAGGATCTAGGGAGAGCTATTCTTTCTTTATCCTTCAAATCCTTTTCTGGGCTGTGGAGATAGCTCAGAGGCATAAGCACCTGCCTCACAAGTGCAAGGTCCTGAGTTTGATCCCCAGTACCTCAAAAAATAAACAAATAAATCCTTTTCCAAATAATAAACTATTAAGCTTGCCATGTAGACTGTAGCTGATAGGTAGCAGCAATCTCAACTTATCTTATAACATTGTTGCTTGGAGCCTTTGGGAACAATTCTCCAAGCAGAAACTTCAATAGCTATCACCCTTCACTTTAACTGGAGGGATACCTCTGGCCATGGGTACACATCTGGACTCTACACAAAGAATCTGAGTATTTTCTACATGTGTGCAGAAGACACAAATTCAAAAGATGTGGATCAGGGGCTAAGGAAGAAAGCTGCCCAAGAAAGGCCCAAAACAGGGCCAAATAGCTCAGTGGATTAAAGCGCCTGCAAGTAGGCGTAGGGGTCCAGGGTTTGATCCCTGGGTGCTGGGGTGGGGCCAGCCAGATCACTATGAGTCCAACCTACTAGTGGGACCCTGAACACCCCATAGACCCTTCCCTAAAATACAAAAAATAAGGGAGCAAAATAAAAGTCATTTGCCCACACAGTGTCCCAGTGGCTATGTCCAGGCCACACCAGCACATTCCAGCCTAGCCAAGGGCTTTTGTGCTCTGCCTCCCACTGGCCAATCTATACCCAAACCCATCTGTTGGTGGAATCCCTCCCTGGGCCAACCAGGCCCCCAGGCTATGCAGGAAGGGAAAAACAGCCCAAGTGGCAAACACACGTGACTGTCAAGGCTCCAGTGGCCACCTCTTGAGCAGGGTAAGGAGCTTCCTCCCAGGGAGCAGCCCCCAGAATGCACTGGACTTATGCAGAGCTGAGCCTCTGGCTAGCCAGGATGGGAGAGAAACCTCCTGGTCACTGCTGGA